>JAJIZL010032821.1:0-23243 GCA_023969395.1 Amblyomma maculatum
CACAAAATAATCGAGACAAGCCAGTACAACCATGCGCCAATGCTTTCTGCCCGTCTCATCGCGAGATTCCACTCCGTGAAACGATCGAAATGAACACTAAACGCAACGGTTCAGATACGAATGAGACCTAAATAGTCAGAAATTAATGGAACTACGAAGTACAACCCTGACTTCCCTTAAACGCGTTTCCAGGAAATGGTGACTGGCACGACTCTTCTTGTACGACGAAATAGAAGAAAGCGCGTCATGGTTCCGCCTTGCCTTTTAGACAAAGCCCTATTGAAATCGCATTAGGAACAAACTGCATATAGCCACAGTCACGAAAATGCTTCGAGTAGTATGCTTCCTTTGGTCGGCCTGAATTTATCCCTCTTCTCAGCAGCGTCGCTTTCCGCAGCGAGCTTTTGACACGATGAAAGACGACATCGTTGCGTCCACTGAGGTTCGTGGATCCGAACGCATGCAGAGCTGTGTTGCATCAGGTGCAGAACACTAAGTTGACGTATTTTGTACGTTCGCAACGCACGCAAGACAAGGAACAGCGCGCGCCGAAAGCTCTCTCCGTTGGCTCTGAATGCCTCCGGCTCCTCAAAGGGACGTCCCGACGGACGGAGAAGCGAGGTTTCTCTCTCCGCGTTCCTTCTCTGTAGCAGCCGTGCGGGGAGCGGAAGATTTGATCGGCGATTGCGGAGGTGTTTTATGAATAATCGAAAAAATAACCTCACAGACATGATCAGCAAGTAATTCACGTCAAAAATTTATAGTATTGTCCCATTTGAAAACCGCTGCAGTGTCCCTCTAGTGCCAAAAGCGTCTTTCAGAGCAGAATTGTTACAGGGAAAAAGCAGCAACAAACCATGCCGTGAACAAAGTTCAGCCTGCAAATGTACCGAGCACACGTCCCAAGTGGCCAAAACCAGCAGCCGAGATAGACCTTCGCCGCTTTTAAAGGACGTGCGTAGGGATGCATAGATCAAGAACATGTCTACGGCAGGACGTTGGACTGTCGGCTGTTGATAGAAGCTGGTGACGGTCTCTCTTCGTTGAAGTGCGAAAAAACGAGCGTGTTTGTGTCAAGAGATCTCAAGAGATCTGTTGCTGTTGCCGGGTCAGTAACCTCAGGAACTCGCATGTCAACAAAACAATGTCAACTTGTTCTGAGAAGCTTAATCGCTAGATTTTACAGTCTTTTTCGTATTATTCTAAGATGAAAGAAGAAGGAAGCAGCTTTAGTGCTCTGAATATTATTTTTTTGTGTCCACAGGGCCCTTTCGGCCGGTACCTTTGCTCGAAGGGCAGCTGTCACCTTTCAGGCACCCTCCGGGTGACTTCTATTAGCATTCGATTGCATTGCGGCAATATTTTGCAGCATTCAGGGCTTAGCTGGCAGCTTGGCTAGGCCTAGGCTGACACCGTTGTTGTTGCTTGCAACTCTCATCTTACTGCTGATTCTACCGCGAATACTCCAGCAGCAGTGGTCTCTTCGGGCAGTAATAAGGGTGATCTCCCGGACGTTACTTCTGTCTCGGAGGATCATGACCCAGACGCGGCTGCTTATTCCGATTCGGAGTTACCTTGGGTTAGGAATTTAACAGACCTGATTGCCATACCGTACCTTTCCCCACAACCTGTGGCCATTTAGCCGTTTGCAGATCTTGATGAACCTCCGCGGGGTTCGAATGGTGCCATTTTGACGGCACATGAGCAGCTGGTGTCTACCATCAACGCCAGTGAAAGCGAGATTGGCCTTGGAGTCCGCGTCGTCCTCGTCTCCCTGAGTTTGTCTCTCAAAGCACAGGAAATGTACATTTTGGTTCTGCGGTTCGTGACAGGGAGCACATCCGTTCCTAACGTGACCAAATCTCTTGTTGTGACCGTGAAATATTCTTAAGGCCCACAATGTGGAGCTTTCTACCAGCACATTTGCTTCCGAGGCTAATCCGCTGAGGAAAGGGCCTCGTGTTTCTCGGACCTTCGCATCAACTTTGCGGGGACGCTCCAGGTCTCGTGGCTTGTTGTGAAGAAACTCCCGGATACCTGGATGATATTCTGCACTTTCCAAGGCCCCACTAACGTCATAACATGTCAACTTCAGGGGCCTCACAAGATTGTCTTTACGTCTGCGGTTGCTAAGAATCACATGGCCAAGGAGATCGCAACAATGCTGAAGACATCAATGGACACCGAACGCGAAGACATTGGCGCTCTGAACCTCCGGCCCATGTGTCATGCTGGGTAGTTACTTCCGAGGACTCTACTGTTCCCAAGGACGCGGGACCGTATCCCGGCCTGGACGGCCGGTTTTTAAAGGTGGCGAAAAGCAAGGTACTCGTGTGCTGTGTGAAGTTAGTGCACGTTAAAGAACTCCAGGTGGTCGCAATTTCAGGAATTCTCCACTACGGCGTCTCTCATAGCCTGAATCGATTTGGGGCGTTAAACCCCACAAACAAACAAACCTTCCCAGGCCGCAGAAGATCTGGAATGGGCAGCCAGCGCTCGTATTGAGGCCACCAATGCCTCAATAAGTTCCGGGATCCCTCGTGGCGGAACCCACAAATTTGGCCCTCTAGTGTAGGCCCGGACGTCCTCCTGTAGGATTTGGTGCCGGCTGTCAACTGTAAAAACGCCGGACTGTTCTCGTAACCTGAATTTGCAAGGTCAGACTTTCTTTTATTGCGAAAGCAATACTCCGATAGCCAAACGGAGACTTCGGGTGGCCGCTGCTACGCCGTGAAGAGGTCTAGCTACTGTATCCTGATAAAAAGGTCAGCCTGCCATGATATTCGAATTCACGTTACCCCTATACCACGGGCAAGAGCTGCCAACTCGCCTTTCATATGGGAGGGTGACACCGAATCAGCCTGCCGTTTGCATTCTCGTTACCCCTTCGACACGTCCAAGTGGCTTGGTTGAAACGTAACATTATATGTGGGCTGGTAGCTTACGCTGTCGCGTGTCCCGAATAATGTAGCACCTTACAGCGATATGGCTTGGTAGGGCAGTAATGTACAGACAAAAGAAGCTTCCGCCGTTGCTTTCACAATTCAGGTAGGGTTAACCAGAGCTAAACTAAAACTAATTTTTTACTCAAAGCTCTGGGCAGCGGGTGCATGTCATTCAGTTCGACCCTCCGGCTTTCTCCCGACTTCGCAAGGCCCGTCACGACTAGTCGGACTTTAGCTGAAGTCCAAGAGAATCATCATGTACCTTTGTGCACCTTTCGGGTGTATTACGGTCATGCCCTTCGAGCCTGCCCACAAAACATATCCCCGAATAAGGCGCGTTGTACCCTTTGCGCCGGTTTGCGCCCCATCGTGCAGAATAAGGGACCGATCAAGGACCCAAACGTAAAATGCGCCCCATGCGAAACATCACGCTGCTCGTGTACTCACCATTCTGGTGAGGTCTCCTGCACTATCTTGCAGGATTGAGTGGCTCAAACCCGGGCAACAGCCAACTATGGCTTTTAGGCATTCGTCAACTCCTCGTTCCAACCTTAGCGCCTTAATGTTAAGTTTTTACACTGCCCCGATGGTTAAATGTATCCAAGACAATGACAGCACAGCAACTGCTGTCTGCTATCCGCACATCACCCCTGAAAAGAATTTGTATGAATTCCCCCTTCATTTCATAAAATTTACAGTACTGAAAAAAATCCCCGTTGTGTCTATTTGCTCCATGATCCTAATTTTTATGTCTTTAGTACTTTAATTTCCCCTGACATGAAATATATTTTGGCGCGAAAGTAATAGCGCACAGATTTATTTAATATCAATTACCTGACACTCTCAATATACCAACAATTTGTCCTCACCGTAATTCACTTAGAAATTTACTCACTGGGCATGGCAGATTCCGTTTTCTGTTATAAAAGTACATCTATCCTCCTCGTTTCTTTGTACCTGTGGAAAGATGTGTGAAGACGTTCATCACTACTTCCACGGATGTTCCCTTACTGCTCCTTTTGTTTCTCGCGTAAAGTATTTTTGCTAATCAGCTATTAGCCCCGCCCTGGTGGTGCAGTGGTAAGACACCCGACAACTGTGCTGGAGTACCCGGGTTCGGTCCCGATCACGGCGGCTGCGTTTCGATGGAGGCGAATCGAAGAGGCTTACGTGTGCTGCACGATGTCAGTGAACGTTAAAGATCCCCAGATGGTCGAAATTACTCCGTAGCCCTCCACTACTGCTCTTTCTCTCTTTACACTTTCACTCCCACCTTCCTATCTCCTCTTACGGCGCGGTTCAGGTTTATATTGCTTTAATCTTAGCACGGAAGAAGCGACACAAACAAGTGTGACAGATGCTGCGCCTTTCCCTTCCTGGGAACAAATTTTATTATTGCTATTATTGCCCAAAGTACTAACACGAATGTGAAATTCGTGAGTCATACTACATTCCCAAGTTTAACATTGTTCTTTTTTTTTGGCGTATATTTAAATGTCTGAAAACTAACTAGCATGTTTTAAAAGTATAGCACTTCATGTCAGCATGCCTGTTGCTTTATATTGCTTTAATCTTAGCACGGAAGAAGCGACAAATTGTTTTGTATGGTTATGATTATAATCAATTTTTTTTTCTAAATAGCGAACAACTCAGTTCTCAAGTGATTTGTCATTTATATGTGCCAGATATATATTTTATTCATTTCTATTGTGATCCGCCAGCCACAAGCTTGTCGAGAACACCAAAACTGCTATCTTATCCAGTGATTTGCTGCCCCGCCGGGGTGGTGCAGTGGTAAGACGCCTGACTACTGCGCCGGCGTACCCGGGTTCGAACCAGACCTCGGCGGCTGCGTTTCGATGGAGGCGAAACTAAGAGGAGTCCGTGTGCTGTGCGATGTCAGCGCACGTTAAAGATCCCCAGGTGGTCGAAATTACTCCGAAGCACTCCACTACGGCTCCTCTTTCTCTCTTTCCACTTTCACTCTCACCTTCCTCACTTCCTCTACGGCGCGGTTCAGGTGTCCACAGACACAAGTTTGACAGATACTGCGCCTTTCCCTTCCTACGAACCAACCAACCAACCAGTGATTTGTCATGTAAACGTGCCATATATATTATGTGTATCTTTTGTGCTTCTGTTGACAGCAGCAGTGTCGTTATCGCTGTTTATATTTAAAAAATACTGGAATATGAACTGTTAAAAGCAGCGTCACACGACAGCAAAAGGGAAATGTGTGCATTGGGGGAAGGCTGCAACAAAGAAAGTCCCACTGCCGTAACACCAGTTAAAAAAAAAAAAAACTAAGAAATCAACTAACGTTTACTGCAACGCTGGCGCATAAATTTATCAATAAACAACTCACAAGCTATCCTTTCAGGTGCAAGCTTTCGGTCGTGCTGCTTTTCACCCCCCCCCCCCCCCTATCCTTGAGAAATATGAATGTGCCTATGACACTCGATATCGGTGCGTGCTGAATATTCACGGAGGCGTCCGTATCACAATGTTTATTACGATATCTAGCCACGCGAGTGCGTTTTGTAGTTTTCATCAGCTCGTTAAAAATACTGTTAAAGGAAACACCTAAGAATTGTATCAATGCTGGGGCCCTATACTCGACACGCATCGCCGCTGCTGGCCGCCATGTTTTTTCTCTGATTGGATCTCAGAATAATCACGTGTTTCAAATTCGCGGCGCGATTTTCCGAGCTGTCAGTAGCCTTTTTGCGGTGGTGTCCTAATAGCGTAAACTTAGAGACGAATTTGCCTGGATGGTGACTATGATGCCTGGATGGTGACTATAATTAATAATGAAGGGAAAACGAATGCATAGATGGTAGAGAGAAGGCACTTGCGTTTATATTACAAATGGGGAGAAATATAAAGCTTGCTGTCAAGTGGCGTTTTTTGAAATCTTATTGGCTGACGCAGTGTAGGGGGAATACGGCATGCATACTCATCATACGGTGATGTCAAAATGACGGTTCATGAGATAAGAGATGAGCTTCCATTGCCGTAATTGGCTGAAGTTGGGCGCCATGTTTGGAACAACATTGAGGCGAGCGCACAGGGGGTGAGGGCATAATAACATGCAGAATTTGATGTGGAGTAGAGACGGCTGTCAACTCACCGCAGTTTGGTAGACAATTACTCTCGGTGAGCTGACACATCTTGCTGTAATTGCAGAAAGCACTGGAACAACTTCATGAGTGTACTTTCATCTGCGCGGTCTATTAAAGTATTAATAATGAAAACGCAAATTAACATCTGCACGAGGGCACTACTGTCCTCGCGTTGCCGATGCTTTGCCCTCATAGAGAAACCATCTGTCCACGCGGTTGCTTTCTAGTCCAGCGAAGGCAGCCCGCCAAATTAAAAGGTTGATCTGTGCGAGGCGAGGCATTCCGGAGAGCACCGCGATGCATAAGAGGAGTCATTTGGTGCGGCAGTTGCGCTAAGAACTTCGCGGCGACAGGCAGCGAGCGATCACCTAGCGCTGCCTTAAACGTCGGCCCTATACACTGCCTTTTTTGCCTAGCACTGTGCAGTCACTTCAACGTTGAAGAAAAGAAGGGCTTTCTCCCGATGGAAAAATAAGCAAAATTACTTGCTTCTTTGTTAAATAAAGTAATTTATGGGTCTTGTACATGGTGCATGTTTGCTTGCCACATATCATGTATTTCAGGTAAAATTTTTCTCACCTATGCGTGGAGACTTACCATTTGCTAATTGTTTTTCAGAAAACAAATATGAGTACTCCTGTACGATACGGTCTATTTTATAATGTTGTTAATTGACTTTTTGCGTCAGTTGGCATTTATAATACGACCAGAAAATTATCTTCCATTATTGCGTTCTATTTTAGTGTTTCGACATTAAGGGATACGCGCACGCGGCGTCGCCGTAGCATCATGCCACGATTTACTCTGTCGTCTTTCGCTTTCGTTCCTTTCTCTCCGTTTGTCCCCCTATGCAGGTGTACGGTAGCCTATTGGGCATGTCCTAATGAACCTATTCCGTTCTTCTGCTTCTCTGTCCCTATTTTTCAAACATCTTTCGCAACTCGAAGAAGCTTTTCGCTCGCAAGCGTATAAACAATTTACCGACAAAATGTAAGGTCCCGCGTGTACCTTCCACTTAATGAGTTTCATGCGCTGGAGCGTGAAAAGTTCCAGCGAAACGCAAGATTTCCTAGAAGTCTATGTGGGCCTTTCGCCGCCACGCACACAAACACACACACACACACACGCGCATGCGCACGCACGCACACACATAGCGCGCTCTTTCCGAGTTCTACACAACTCAAGCCGACAAAAGCTGGTCATAATGCGGCTGTTAGAAAAAGGTGGGCAGAACAGCCAGTAGCTGACACTAAGTATTAATTTGAGACAGCAATCGTTGTGCTCGGACATGGGCCATGCCCGCTGCGAGGGCACCTCTTTGGTAGCGGTGAGGCTACTTTGCAGAAATGTCGATTCCTTATGTTTAGGACGAGGTCCTCAACCGTTCATGCTTTCAAATTCTTCTGATAAGAGAATGTGAGAGGTCATCGGCCCATATGAAGAGCAGTGCCTCTCTAGCTTCCGTTTTGTATTAAGCCACTGTGAATGTTCCGTGGCCATTCTTGCTTTCGTGCTGTAACGCCCCTCGCGCCTTGTAAGCTCACTCAGCCTCTCCGTGCGTAATTTATGCCGGATATCCTACCGCAAATATCTCTCGGTACACTGAGACCGCAACGCCGCAACATATTGTAGCAATCCTGAAGAAGAGGAATCACATAGAAGAAGACAGAAAAAAGGACGTTGAGAAAGGCGAGGAGACTGTCGTGCCCGTGCCGGACTCGCAGCTGTTGGCCAGCTGAGCTCCCTTTCCTCTCGACCTTTTGTTGAGCGCTCCGACGTCAAACCCCCGTGGTAACAAATTGATGGTCAGGTGCTGGGTACGACTACCCTCTCACCGCATCCCCAATCGCTGGAGCTTCGTCGGAGCGTCGCCTCGCTGGTCTCACGCCCGTATCAGTAAGAATGCAACAGACTACAAGGTATATGTACTATGGTAGCGAAGGCTCCATAGACGCCCATACGTACAAGACATGGCGGCTCATGGGCTCAAGCAACCAATGAAAATTGGGTGGACATGACGTCAAATGACGTCACGCATACGTTTACTTGCGCGAATTATAAACAAGCTTTTTTAAAAAAATGCGCGTTACATTGACGAGCCTGCATCTTTTGAAGGTTGTTGCCTTTTAGTGCGCGCCAACCTTTGCCATCTAAAAGAACTCGAGTTTCTGTTGTTTACGTTCTTGTTTATATGGAGTTGCTCCAGCACAATTAAAGTAGTTGGCAAAGGCAGCGGCATAGAAAGGCAGCACACTTCCAAATAGAGACCACGCATGCAAATTCATAGTACAAATACTGCTGCAAGTCATGCAAGTACTTTGGCCATTTACTTTGTCCCCAGCATAGTATGGTGCAGTCCAGAAACACTGGTGCAACGGGGCAGTCGTGCCCAGTTCGCAACAGAGTGTACCAAGTGAACTATAAAGGTTTTCATATTCATGGCTTATTGCATCAACCAATAAAATACAGCAACAAATCACAACAAAAAAATGCATGTCCCAGACAGCACAAACAGTAGCGCTATTTAAGCGGGCTAATCATCTCAATGATCACAGCCGAGGCATCGAAAAGGCTTGAAGTGCTTGCCACAAAACATGACCAGATAAGAAACACGCATGCACAAAAAACAAAGCTATGACACCTGCAATTGAAATGAAAATGTCATGAATTAGTAGGTGCGTCACAACATACGTGGAGCACAGAGCACTGGGGTTACTCTTCACATTTAAATTCTTCGGCAGAAAGTATATATACAGCAGTTTTCAAGGCAATTTCAAGATTGCACCAGTCCTGACAGCTTTAGCATCAACAAACGTGCTTAACACAGGAGGATTAGAGCATTCATTGAGTCTGGGTGCAACCTCACCGGTGAAAGTCAGCCGGGAAGCGGTAAGACACCGACGGTTGAGTCCACGCTGTCGCAACGCGCCACAGAGCATCGCTTCCTCACTTTGTGCGGGCTCATCTTACGTTAAAACGCTAAGCGCAATACACTGCTGCAAAAAGACTTCGCACTGCCCGCACGACGCAGGGGACGAAACCAAAAAAACACGGCTGCAGGGGGATATTAAATCTCACCAAACGGCAACAGAGCAGCGACCAGCAAGGACGTCGAAATCTTCGCAAAGGGACATTTTGAGACTTGCGAACTAAATTACGCTTTCCCGGGCTCACCAAGGCCCGCACCACAGCAGACGAGCAGCAGACAGCGATAATGAAACCGTTTCGTGCTTCATCAGCTTCGTTATCTCCGTTGCCTTGGCTACCTCTGGCAGCGCCTCCTGACCGATGCAGCATCACGGGAGTGGGGCGATAAGAGTGTTGCAAGATTTTTTTTTTAAATTAAGAATGTATTTTTAAAATACCTTACCTCATTCACAAGCAAAGTTATGATTTTGTGTTGTGTGTTTTGTGTTGATTGATACTTTTTAATTTGTAGTAGTATAATTTCTTAATCTGAGTGGTTAGCCCCCCGACCTGTGGCTATGCTGCGGTACCGCTGAACCGCTTTTGAGCCCAGCCTTCGCCACCATCCTACTTCCGCCATGCAGACTATCGAGCAGTCCCGAACGTCAACGCCCCCGTCTCGCGATGTGCCGCCGGCCACTACGAATGCGACGCTATACTGTTACAGTTTCGGTTCGTGTTTGTTGGTGGCGCCACCCTGGGCCGGCGCGATAGAACTTGCGAGGCAGCAAGGCAATAAAAAGGACACGGCTCGGGCAGTCGTAGTTCGACCTACATCTAGGCCATACTCAAGTTGTGCAAGACCGTCGACAGCATGATGACAGAGGAAGATAAAGTAGGCCATCTGCTCAAGGGCATTGCGGAGGACGGCTACCACTTCCTCATTGTGAAAGACAACTTGAGTTCAGTCTCTGACATTATTCGACATTGCCGGACATTCAAGACCCTCAAGACACGCCGAATTACACCGACGTTTGGACTGCTCGCAAATGTCACTACACTGGCTGGTATCGAAGAATCGCCATCTCAAAGCCTCCTGTGCGCCATCCGCGAAATTGTTCGCGATAAGATGTCACGACGTGAGAAGCTAGCTCGGCTGGCTTCGCAGGTGACACATATGGTCTTCAAACCTACGGAGCTGCGTGCCCACCGGTGTCAGCGAATGTAACCAACTTCACCTGTCACGACGACCTGTACACCCCGCGATCAAAACCAGACGAGAGTTACCAACAATTTTCTTGCCATCAGCGCCGATACCCTCGCTCTTACTCAGATCGTACATCACGCCGACCGCCGAACAACTACATCGTCTCGTAACCACCATCTGGATATTCGTTGCGTCCTACCATGCAGGAGCCAGCTGACATGCCCCTGTTTGATCGACCTGTTCCAGTGTGCTACCAGTGTGGTGTCGCGGGCCACATTTCTCGCTACTGCAATCGGAGCGCATCGTTCAGGAATCCCCCGACAGCACCAAGCCGACGTGCCGTCCAGCCCTACATCGACACCTATCGGCCAGAACATCATCCCCGGAGGGGCCGTTTGCAAACCGAAGGGTTCCGCAGCTATTTTCCAGATCTGACCTGCAGTGTAACACCGCCTCCTTCATTTCTTGTGCGCCGTTCCCCGTCACCACGGCGCCGATCTCCACCACCCTTGCAGGAAAACTAGCTAGCGCGGATGATAGAGGTGAGGTCGCTGGACAATGCGCGCTGCTACCTAGTATTCCTCCGTCTGTGCACAGGTTAAAGAATAAGGTTATTGAACTTGCTCACGATTTGTCCACAATGGCGTTGTTAGGCACTGGTGGTACCGTTTCGGTAATGAGTTTATATTTTAAGAACCGTTTGAACAACAAAGCTATGTTTGCTTAGGACAAAACTGCTAATCTTTATGGAGTGAGTGGAGAGTTATTGTATCCAGTTGGGGTATGCCGCATTAAAGTTTCTTTGGAAGGCACATTATTTCTAGCGGAGTTTGCAGTACTGCCCCGATCTACACACGACGTAATCTTGGGAATCGACTACCTGCGTATGTATGGCGCTACAGTTGATTGTCGGACGGGAATGCTAAGTGTTAGTGGTTCTCTTCCTAATTAACTTTTCGAAAAGTCGTCAAATTATGAAGGCGTTTTGTGTGTCTGCGATGAAGCTGTCGTACCGCCGGTGTCTGCAGTGTGCGTCCAGGTGTCCAGCTGCCATGCCGTTAACGACGCATTTGAGGCTACTGTGGCGCCTCTTCATTCAGAGTGCGTATAGAAAGATATGTTAGTGCCGCATTGTTTGGTTTGTGTGAAAGAGGGCCGTACCGGACTGTGGACTGTAAATTGCTCATCTGAACCTGTTTTTTTTCTAGTAGGCTTGAAACTAGCTTCATATAGCGCAGCTCCGAAGTCTGTGACTCTCGTTACTCCTTCCCTTGATAACCCCGCTACTACCTCACCTGCTGACGAGAAGCTTCTTCCGATGATCAGCGCATCTTCGAACACTTCGCAATGACAGATGTTGAAGAACCTCTTGTCCCAGCACGTGTGAGTCTTTGATTTCCGGCAATGCGACGGCTCAACGTTTTCCGCTGTCGCGCGCACGCCACAGGATTGACGCGGGATCTGCCCATCCGATCCGCCAAAAGCCGTACCGCTTGTCGCCGTCAGAGCGCAAGGTGATCACCGAGCAAGTTGAAGACATCTTGAATAGGGGCGTAATTCAGGAGTCCTTCAGTCCTTGGGCTGCTGCCGTGATATTGGTAACGAAAGGACGGAACGGAGGTTCTGCATCGCCTACCGTCGCCTCACCTTTATCACTAAAAAAGGATGTTTATCCTCTCCAGCGCATCGACGGTGCCTTAGATTGCCTTTTCTCTGCATCTTAATTCTCTTCGGTTGATTTCATATCGTTATTTGCAGATTCCGATGGACCCCGCTAACAAAGAAAAAACAGCATTTGTTACGCCGACGGCCTATTTGAATTCAATTTGATGCCCTTCCGCCTATGTAATGCGCCAGCCACTTTTGAAAGATTTATGGACACAGTACTGCGTGGCCTCAAGTGGGAAATCTGCATGTGCTATGTAGACGACGTTGTTATTTCTGGTCGGACTTCTACTGAACATAACACGCGACTCGCTATTGTTTTGGATTGCCTGCAGAAGGCTGGCCTTGTCCTCAATTCTAAAAAGTGCCGTTTTGGCGAGCGCCAAGCGCTAGTACGCGGACATCTCGTCGACCGCTATGGAGTTCGGCCAGATCCACAGAAGACTGCAGCAGTTGAAGCATTTTAACGACCCCAGAATCAAAAGGAGGTCCGCAGTTTTCTGGGGCTGTGTTCCTACTTTGGACGATTCATCCCAAGATTCACCGACGTGCTTACCCTCTGACGTCCGTTCTACAAAAGGACGTCCCTTTCGACTAGACCTCAGATTGGACGCGTCTTTCGGTCAGCCACAGTTTCTGCTTACGACACATCCCTTACTACGGCACTTCAACCCCTCCGCTCCGACGGAAGTCCACACGGACGCGAGTGGGATGGGTGTTGGTGCTGTGCTTGTGCACCGTTCGGCAACCGGCGAGCATGTAATTGCGTATGCAAGCTTTTCCCTCAGCAAACCTGAGCGTAACTACACTATTACGGTGCAAGAGCGCCTCGCTGTAGTTTTCGCTGTTCAGCAGTTTCGGTGCTACCTGTATGGACGCCATATCACGGTTGTGACGGACCATCATGCCCTGTGTTGGCTCGTGAACATTCGTGATCCATCTGGTCGGCTCGCACGCTGGGCCCTTCGTCTGCCGAGTACGACTTCACTGTTTCGTTCAAGAATGTCCGCAAACATGCCGATGCAGACTGTCTTTCACGTTTCCCCCTTCCTACGACAGAATGTGGCTCTGCTGACTTCGATCACTACATCTCCTCCGTCGTCGTTCCCGAGTTTCCTGACGCCTCGGCTCTGCGGACTGCGCAAGAGACCGATATTACCTCGAGCCACTGCTTGCGGCTGCACGCGATTCCACAGCTCCCAGCCCATTCTGTCTCCGTAATGGCCGTACAAAAAGGCTTAGTCCAGCACCGGCACGAATTTTCTACTTGTGGTTCCTGAGAGTTACCGCTCGTGCATCCTGCGTGCCAAGCACGACAACCCCACTTCCGGTCACCTGAGCTCTGCACAAACCCTTCATTGTGCTCGCGACCGGCTTTATTGGCCGAAGAGGCGCCAGATGACCGAGCGATATGTGGCGAGCTGCACTGAGTGTGCCGACGACACAAACGTCCTACATCCACGCCACGGCGCCTGCTGCAGCATGTGACTCCACCACATGGTGCATTTGAGAAAGTTGGTATCGACTTCTGGGTCCAGTAAAACATCAAAGGTTCTTCTTGTCTCTTCGAATCTTCCGCACCTCTCCAAGGTGCTCCTCGATTTGGCAGGCGACGTGTAGTTCACACACAAACACACAATGACGTAGGACGACGAATTTGCAGTAAAAAAACGAAAATTAACTTTATACGACACGAAGCACAGGGTACAGAAAACTTATTCACACGAGACAGAGAGGCGACACACTTCACAAAAGAGACTGAGTGAGTAACTAACGGCAAAACGAGCGCATCACTCTTTTTACTTCTCAGTCGGGGCCTGCCTGCTACGCTGTCTTCTCCGAGCGAGAATCGAATCAGAACCAGAACCGCCCGTAACTGCGCGGCGCGCTCTTAAATAGCCAGCGCCGAACCTTCTGCGCGGAGGAGGAACGGAAAACAGCTTAGCGCTGCCCAAGCTATGCCTTCCCCCCTTGGCCTTCTGGAGAGGCCTCGAATTTTCTCGAACATGGTCAGCACACGCGGCCCTCCCGCGCGAAGCGAGCAGGAGGGCCGGGACCATGCGGGGGAATGCACGCTTGACTCCGCGCATGGCGACGAGGGCGAGGAGGTGCAGCGTGGTGGCCGAGATGACGTAATCGGTCGCGTCGCTTTATCGTAGCTTGGAGAGCATTTCATCGCCGCTTTCTGCGGCGCGCGCGCCTAAACATTAAAGAAAGGGCCACCGCGACCTTACAGGTCCTTTCATGATATCTTTCGATGGAAATCGCTGGATTGTGGTTTGTGCCGTCTACCTCACCCGCTACTGCGAAACGGCCGTTCTTCCTTCAGCCACCGCTCACCACGTGTTCATATTCTTGCTCCGTTCCATCATCCTGTGCCATGGACCTCCGCGAGTGATCATCAGTGATCGAGGTCGGCAGTTTACGGCAGATGTTGTGGAAGAGCTTCTCCATTGGTGCTCCTCACATTTTCGACACTCCACACCATACCACCCTCAAACCAACTGTTTGACGGAGCGCACCAACCGCACGCTTGTCAACATGCTCTCTATATACATTGCATCACACCAGAAAAACTGGTATACAATACTGCCGTTTATAACATTTGCCTTCAACACTGCAACACATGAGGCGACTGGCTACAGCCCGTTTTTATTCTCTATGCCCGTGATCGTCGGTATTTCCTCGACACCATCTTCCCTATTTTGTCCATGATGAACCTTGCATCGCCGAAACTCTTTGTCGGGCCGAAGAAGCTCGCCGTCTCACCCGTTTACGGATTCTGGCTTCGCAAGAGCGTTCCCAAGCTCGGTACGACAGACAGCATCGCCATGTGTCTTACGCACCTGGAGACTTAATGTGGCATTCGCGACTTCTCCGGAAAGGTGGTTAAATAATGTTGGCGTATTACGCTGGCCCTTACGTTGTCCTCGACCGCGTCAGTGACCTGAATGATGACATCGCACGCATGACCGCAACTGGTCATCGCTCAGCTACAACGGAAGTCGCTCATGTCTCCCAAATAAAGCTGTGCCAATCCTGTGGGAACGACTAACTTCCTCGCCCAGGGGGGCTTCGGCTGTCCTTGGGGTAAATGTAGCAATCCTGAATAAGAGGAAACACATTGAAGACGACAGAAAAAAGGACGTTGAGAAAGACGAGGAGACTCTCCTGCCCGTGTTGGACGCACAGCCGTTGACCAGCAGAGCTCCCTGCCTGCTCGACCTTTTGTTGAGCGCTCCGACGTCAAATCCCCTTGTAACAATATTTCAATCAATCTCACAATGATTTAGAAAACGAAGTAGGTTTGTTAAAGGCAGAAAATCAGAAACTGCTAGGACAGCTTCCTCAAATGGAAAAACAATTGGCAGATTTTGTCCTTGGAACCAACGAGGACGGAAATTCCAGTGCCAGCCACGTGGCTGGGACCAGCACTGGCATGGATAGGCATAAGAGAAGTAGGTCAGGCGGATCCGCACAGACAGAGTTATTTACAAACAGCTACTAAGAAGTCGAGAAAAAAGGAAGAAGTAAGGAAGAATGAAAATCCCAGAGAGAAGACACAGATAACCGAAAGCAGGAGCCAACAGTTGGGAGAGGGAGAGAGAAGGCCCAGATACTTCTCGCCGGAGATTCTAACATGAGCAGGTGCAAGCGATATATCTTGGAACGTGTAAAGGGTGATAAGCGAGCGTTAGTTGGAACGTTCCCAGTGATGACAACGAGGGCAATGCTGAAAGAGAGTTAAAATAGCCCGTGGAAAAATTCCGCAGAACACAATATGGTGATAGCAGCCGCGGGGCTAAACGATGTCCTAAATGGTGATGTTGCAGGAATGGTGGAAAGTTTAGCTAAGGGAGTTGACGATATCAGGGAGATAAGACACCAAGCGCAGATAGTTGTATGCACAGTGCCGGAGGTGCTAGGATCGAACGGAAAGCTGGAAAAGGACGTGGTGATAGTTAATCAGGACATAACAAAGTTAATCCACGAGAAGCGTTTCGAAATGGTTGAGAAAAACAGGGAGGTGCATAAAGCTGGTTTTGGCAGGGCTTTTCAGCGATATGGCATTCAATTTAACAGAAAGATGGGAGCAGAGATCGGCTGGCGCCTGGCAGGCAGGCCTGTAGCTTTTTTAGGGGGTCCGCGAGGACTCCGTGCACAGAGGTAGTTAGAAGTGAAGCAGAAGAAAGCAAAATATTGGAGGTTGAGCCCCAAAAATGGCGAGGAGGAAGTCGAGAATGAAAAGTACAAAAAAAGATTTAATACTATCAGCTACATAAACATGCAAGGAGGTAGAAGACGAGCGAAATGGCTAGAGATAGAACAGCAGTTGAAGGATGACAAAACAGGTGTGTACGCTCTATGCGAGACTCATCATAGGGGTCTAGAAGATCCGCCGTTTATAGAAGGCTACATCTGGGAAGCGTGCAGCAGAACGAGAACGGAAAAAAGGGTGGAGAGGTAGGTAAGCTGATACACCAGGGAACAAATTGGCAAAGAATAAAATCATCTTGTAAAGAACATATCTGGGTATCAGAACCAATTGCCAGCATAAGGACATGGCTAGGGGTAGTTTATTTAGGAGAGAGAGGGAGAGAAACAACTTTATTTGCTCGAGCTAAATACGACGTCTGCTTAGACGCCGTCGATGGGAACAGGACAGCAATGCAAGCAAGAAAACAAGGATCTCTTTAAATGTCTCAGTGACGATATAAGCCAGTTTGGAGACGGGGCCAATAATATTGTACAGGGGGACATGAACGGCCACATCGACGATCTGGATGGATACACGGATTCTAACGGGAAGCTAATGCTACATTTCTGTGAGCAACACGACGCAGTTATTGTAAAGAGAGAAACAAAATGCGAGGGACAAATCACGTGGGAATTCCGCAACAGGCAGACGACCATTGAATACTTTCTAATGTCGCAGGGAATTTGTAGCCAGGTCAAAAAAATGGAAATAGACGACGAAGGAGAGAGTAGTCTGTGAGGTAATCATAAACGTATTAGTCTGCAGATTGTGCCATTGATGAAAAGAGAAGTTGAACTTAGACAAAAAGTAAACGCAAAATTAAACGACGATCAAATAGCGCAGATAGCTGCTGACATAGAGGAAGCAATAGAGAAAAGCCAAGTGGAAGACTGGGATTATTAACAGCTAGAACTACTCACGAGAAAAATTAAGGAGGTTAAAGTAGCAAACTGCTGGAATGGAAAGAGGAAACCACGGAGCTGAAGGAATAAAGTAATCAGGCAAGCCATTGAACAACGACGGGAAGCTTCAAGGGAACACCTAGAGGCAAAGAAACACAGGAATCTCAGGAAGAAATAGAACAAAATTGGGAATCATATCAACAAAAGGAACTTGATGTACAGGCCGTCGTCCAAAGTAAAATAAAGCACCACCGACCGCTGGTTGGCTGACATACACGATGCCTCTAGAAGCCGACGAAGAAAATTCTGGAACCATTTAGGCTGGCTAGGTAAAAAGAATAAAAGAAAGCAGGACCGGATTCAAGATAACGAAGGAAATTGTTTAAAGGGAGACAACGCAGTGAACTATATTACATCAGTTATAGCAGAGTCATTTAAGAGCGACGATGGGGTAATCTCCGCAAATCAGGAAGCAACACAAGGTAGCAGAATACAAAGCAGCTTAGAACTGACCAATCTAAACTGGAAAAAGGCAGAAAAAAATATTCTAGAACCACATCTACAGGAATAGATGGAATTTCGATCAAGCTGATTAATGAACTCGGTCCAAGAAGTAAAGAAACGTTGTTAAAAGCTTAGCAAACAGTCATAACGAATAAGCAAATTCCGGACAGCTGGCGGCCGAGTAATATGAATTTGATTTATAAACGGAAAGGAAAAAGGATGCACATAAAATCCGACAGGCAGATTACCATAACATCTGTTATGTACAGGTTGGCCATGCAGGCGGTGAGATTAAAGGTGCGAGCATGGGTGGAAAGTAACAAGATACTCGGAGAACTTCAGAACGGCTTTAGAAATGGTAGGCGCTTAGATGATAACCTGTTCGTGCTAACCCAATGCATCGCAATATCTAGAGTGGAAAATAGACCCTTGTATTTGGCCTTCCTGGACATAAACGGGGCATACGACAACGTAAACAGGGAACTCATGTGGAACATATTAAAAGAAGGTATCGGTTATGAGATAACAGAGTTGCTATAGGAAGTATACCGGGATAACAAAGTAGAAGTTACATGGGAAGGGATAAGAAGTACGGAAGCTGTCAAGGTATGCAAAGGATTAAGACAAGGTTGTCCTGTATCATGCTGTTCATGATTTATATGATAAACCGGGAACGGAGGATACAAGAAAGTAACCTAGGTTTTAACCTGTCATATTGATTAGGTAGAAAGGCGGTAGAGCAGTGCCTCCCCGGTTTGACGTATGAAGACGATATGGTGCTGCTAGCTAAGAGTCTGGGAGAATTTCAAACTCTTGTTAAGTTTTGCGGAGACGAAGGGGAAGCTCTAGGCTTCAGTTTTAGCGCAGTTAAGTCGGGTCTGATGATTTTCAATGGCTCAACAGATCAGGCTCATAAAATACAAGGCCATGAAATATCCACAGGAGCAGAATATAAATATTTTGGGGTATGAGTAAATGAAGAATTGGCATACTTTTGAAAGCATGAGCAATCACTTAAGGCCAAAGGGCGAAGAAATTCCAGGATAATGAAGCATAGGGCATTGTGGGGATACAATAGGTATGAGGTTTTGAGGGGTATTCGGAAAGGAATTATGGTGCCCGGGCTTACTTTCGGAAATGCGGTTTTGTGCCTAAAATTAGAGGTACAGTCGATATTGGAAATAAATCAGCCGACGGACGATTGGCACTAGGTGCCCAAGGCAAAACCACAAATGTGGCTGTACTGGGAGATATGGACTGGGCATATTTCGAAGTACGGGAAGCTCAGAGTAAAATATTATATGAGGAACGCCTGAGGAAATTGGACAGTAACAGGTGGGCAGCTAAAGTATTTAAATACCTGTACCTAAAAAGCGTTGATTCACAATGGAGGAAAAGAACTGGGAAAGTAACTAGTAAGTATGCTAGTAACAAGGCCGGAGAAATAAAGAGCATTAAGCAACAGGTGAAAAACACAGAAGGTAGAAATGGGATAAATTCGATGGAAAAGAAACAGAGTGTGTAATTATACCGAAAGTGGAAAAGGCAGATCAGGAAGGAAGCTTTATTTGATAACTCAAGAGGCAGTGTCCTACGTTTTGAAGCTAGATCAGGGTGCCTTAGAACACTCAGCTACAAAAAAATGTTACAATGAAGATAACGCATGTGCTGTAGTGGAAACTCCAGTGAAACAATTGACCATATTATACTCGAATGTAATGGTATCCATCCGGAAGTCGATGCAGGCGCAATCACCGTTCCTGAAGCTCTGGGGTTTAGAGATACCAGTGGCCGGGTAAATAAACCGGCGGTGGAAGCTAGCAAAAAACGACCGGAAGATAGGTGGCTTGAAAGCAGAAAGTAATGTAGAAACAAAAATTTAATAAATAGAATGATGGTATAGTTAACCAATCTGAAACAATAATTAAGATATAGGGAGAAAAATGAGCACGATAGCTACTGCTACCACCCCGTTTAAAAGTGGACGCTCCTATATTCCATCCATCCAACCATGTTAAAACCGGTTAGTAAACATATATGCGGAAGGTCGGACAGCCGTAGTTGAGGTGGAAGAGCACTGAACGCGACATTCGGAGATCATGGCTTCGATTCCCACCATCGACGCGTTCTTTTTCCTTCCGCTTTGCATTTAATGTTCTTTATCCCAATAATCACCATAAGACGAATTCCTGCAAATGCCAACAGTATAAAAAGAAACAACGTTTTCCTTGCACTCGTAGGCTGCTCACTGCTTTAAATTATTTAATAACGAGCCCCTCATTTCACTCTCAATTCTCTGCTTAATAGCTTGCGAGGGTCTCGGTTCTGGCAGTCTGGAGGTCGCAAAGGTAGCTTACCAAGATACTTTGTTGGGCGAGTTGGTACTTATTCATTATTAATATAAACAGCGCGAACACGAAGACAAGGGACAAGAAACAAGAAAGCCACAGTACATGCGCTGACTCACAACTAAGCCTAAGCCGTTTACTTCAAGGCCCAGAAAAACAAACATGAAGAAAACGAAACAGTCACGTGAAACAACCTCTGGGTTCACCTGCTGCATAAAAAATTCCTTTAAAAAAATCCCTTAACAAAGACACCTCTTTGCTTGAAAGAGCAAGAGACGTCTTGCTGACACACTTATTGTCCGTTGAAATAAAATACGATTCCACTATTTCTCTCGTTATCTTCTCTTTGTGGCGATATAAAATCTTAACACTGTCAAACTTAGGAGTGCACTTCTTCTTCTCCTTCTTCATTATTTCACATGACTGGCAATGGGATACCAGAAACGTTTTGTCCTTTCCAATTTCCAAGTTGTAACAGTGTTCCTGTAGTCGCTTATTAATACACCGTCCGGTTTTTGTCCTATATAACTGGCTCCACAAGAGAGTGGAAGCGCTTGCTTGCCGATGCTTTGCTTGCCGATGGTGGCGCTGAAAAGCATTTTCTTTTGTCCTGTATTGCCCTCCTGCTTGGTCTATATTGACTGCAGTATGTTCTAAATAAATAAAAATTAAAAAAATACACACCTGTCTTGCATCCAACATATGGGTTTCTATGTTTCACCCCACATTCTTGCTTCTTCGCTTCTCTTTCTCTTTGAACAGCCGGGCAGATACTCTTCATCTTGAGCGGGGCGGTCAGTGCGACGTCCACATTATACCTCTTGCCTACATTTTTGAGGCCATGCGAAATCCTGTGCACATATGGTACCACTGCAACCTTCCTCTTCCTCTCACCCATGCTGGGCAGGGATTTCAGTCTGTGCGTTCTTTTAAGGTTCTTCAGTACCCGGCAACTGGCCTCAATAATAACTGACTCTCGATAACCGGCCTTTGCAATTCTCTTCACTTGTCTTTCAAAACTCTTGCCCATGCTGTGGTAACAAGATTTCTTCAACGCTTTTAATAATCATATGTTTATCATCCCATTCTTCACTAATTTGGAATGTCCTGAATTGGAGCCTAGCAACGGCTTCATCGATCTCGGGTTGCAAAGGCGAGAATCTTGGCGACGTGATTGTGTTTTCGGCCACATTTGAAGAGAATCTACGCCGTTTGCTAGCTGTGTTTCAGGCCATACGATCTGCAGGCCTCACCCTAAAGCCCGAGAAATGCCACTTCGGTTACGAGGAGCTGCAGTTCTTAGGCCACGTCGTTAGCCAAGAAGGTGTGCGGCCTTATCCTGAAAAGCTATCCGCAGTCGCCAAGTTCCCAACACCTACGGACAAAAAGACATTGCGGCGCTTCCTGGGTCTTTGCGCCTATTACCGTCGGTTTATTGCTGGCTTCTCACGAATTGCCTGGCCATTAACTTCGTTGAAGCGTGACAACGCTGTCTTTAGCTGGGGTGAAGAACAGCAACAAGCTTTTAATGAGCTGCGGAGGCGTTTACAGACACCACCTGTTCTGGCACACTTTGATTACGACGCCCCTACACTGCTTCATACGGATGCCAGCAACGTGGGCTTAGGTGCTGTGCTGGTGCAGCGCCAGGATGGTGTGGAAAAAGTAATTGCTTCCGCCAGCAGGACCCTATCTAAAGCGGAAGCGAACTACTCGACAACCGAAAAAGAATGCCTTGCAGTGGTATGGGCGGTTATGAAGTTCCGCCCTTATTTGTATGCTCGCCCCTTTGAAGTAGTAAGCGACCATCACTCTCTCTGTTGGCTGACGAACCTAAAGGACCCTTCAGGGAGACTCGCGCGTTGGAGCCTTCGATTACAAGAATTTGACATGGCCATTATTTACAAATCTGGAAGGAAGCACACGGATGCCGATTGCCTTTCCCGAGCGCCGGTCGAACCTTCCACTATGACCGATGAAGGCACTGCGTTTTTAGGTGTCATAGATGACGCAACGCTTTCCCAATAGCAGCGAGAGGACCAGCAATTGCTCCCTCTTATTGATTTCTTGGAAAAGCGAACTACGGTTGTGCCTAAGACTTTCGCCCGAGTAATGCCTTCGTTCTTTATTCGGAACAACGTACTTTACAAGAAGAACTTCCGCCCAGGGGGAAACAGTCATTTACTCGTCGTCCCATCAGCTCTCCGCAGTGAAGTTTTGCAAGCGTGTCACGACGAGCCAACCGCCGGTCACCTAGGCTACACCCGCACTTTGGCTAGAGTACAGCATGGATACTACTGGCCAAAACTGCCGGCGACAGTGAAACACTATGTACGTACGTGCATAGACTGCCAGCGCCGTAAATCACCTCCTGTAAAACCAGCTGGCCTACTCCACCCTCTTCAGGTGCCAACGACACCTTTTAAACTAATCGGCATGGACCTCCTGGGACCATTTCCGACGTCCACAGCCGGGAATAAATGGATAATTGTCGCCACCGATTATCTAACCCGCTACGCGGAGACCAAGGCTCTGCCAAGGGGTACCGCTGCTGAAGCAGCTCGGTTCTTCGTTGAGAACATTGTCCTGAGGCATGGCGCTCCGGCACTCATTATAACAGACCGAGGAACTGCATTTACGGCCGAACTTTTGGAGACCGTTCTCCGCCTCAGTGGCACCAGTCATCGTAAAACTACAGCCTATCACCCCCAAACCAATGGGTTCACGGAACGTCTCAATAAGACCATCGCAGACATGCTTTGCATGTACGTCGACGTGAACCACAAGAATTGGGACGAAATCCTTCCCTACGTCACGTTCGCCTACAATACGGCACGCCAAGACACCACTCGTATGACACCATTCAGCTTCCTTCACGGGCGACCAGTAACAACTATGCTGGATGCAATGTTGCTCCCAAATGCTGACACCGATGATCTCGATCAGGACGCCGAGGAATTCGCTCAACGTGCAGAGGAAGCTCGACAACTAGCGCGTGTGCGAATCCAAAATCAGCAAGAGCATGACGCACGACGCTACAATCAGAGACACCGACATGTCATGTACGAACCTGGCGACAAAGCGTGGGTCTGGACTCCTATTCGCCGCCGTGGACTCTCCGAAAAGCTATTGCGGCGATACTTCGGGCCCTATGTTGTTCAGCGACGTTTAACCGACGTCACTTATGAGGTGGTGCCAGATGAGGTGTCGACATCAAAGCGACGCCAGCAACAAGCAGACGTCGTCCACGTTGTGCGTATGAAGCCGTACAACTCGGACTGACCTCATCGAGACGATGCTTCCTGAGGAGGGGGGCAAATGACGCATATAGAAGACGACGCAAAAGATGACATCTGAGACGACAAGCGCGAGCCTGGAAGTGAAA
>JAJIZL010032821.1:28243-55043 GCA_023969395.1 Amblyomma maculatum
CCCTATGACATCCGAACCTTCTGCAATCCGCCCAGCGCCGACCTACGCGCACGTCGCTGCATCCCCCCTTCCTTGGTTCCCCCGCCCCGACCGGTACCAACCTACAATCACGTCAATGCAATGGCGATGGCTCAACCTACACAACCCAATTACGCACCTTGGCGTCCCCCCCGACCAGTCTGCTATTACTGTGGTATTAGAGGACATATATCCCGCTTCTGTCGTCGCCGCCTTCAGAACGAGCGCCGTGGTTACGACACCTTCGAAAGTGACATGCCTTCAACCTCATATTATCAATGCCAGTCTATTCCAAGCCCACCTCGACGATCCTCCCCACCTCCAGTATCTTCCTCTGAGCCTCGTGGGAACCATGTAACCCGACGCCGGTCCACATTCCCATACCGCTGCTCAGTTTCCCCTCTCCGCTCCGCAACCGCTCTCCCTGTCCGCTATCCAGAAAACTAAGTGTTGGAGCTTCCGGAGGTCAAACTGTACAATGCGAACTTAATAAAAGTCTTCCTGATCGCCCGTATAACGTGATTGCTGTTATCGCTGAAGGTTTACCGGTCGAAGCTTTGATTGATACCTGGGCTGCAATTTCTGTCATTCACGCTGATTTGTGCTACCATTTGCAAAAAGTGACACCATATGATGGGCCTGAACTCCGTGGAGCCATGACGTCCCTTTGCGCCCTTTAGCGAAGTGCACCGTACGAGTTGTTATCGACGGCATCCGCCATCATGTGCAGTTTGCTGTGCTCTCACCTCTTGCGCATCAGATGATTTTGGATGGGATTTTTGTCAACCGCTTCAGCGTTAATTTATTGTGGTGACCGTGTTATCCATATGACAGACATCGATTTTTCATCTGACTTTTCTGAACGACATCATCCCCTCGTTGTCGCCGCTGATACTGTTTTGCCTCCTCAGTGCAAAAAACGGCTTACTGTTGTTTCTGACCACATCATTGACGAGGACGCACACATAGTACCATCATATAGTCATCGCACGCGGCATCGCCTTCCCGTCAAGTGTTGTCTGGTTCCAGAACAGCTCAGCGACAGTAGTGGTCACTAACACTTCACGTGAATCCCTCGTGCTCCTAAAAGGAACTTCTCTGCATTGCATGGTGGATGTTCAACATTTTCCCTGATGGTGCTCACCGCCACTCCGCCTCAGCAACGTGTTTCGTCAGACGTCTCTCTTTCTGTTCTCGCAAAGACTATTAATCCTAAACTCACGCTGAACCAACGCCAAGAACTGCTGACATTGCTTCGACACCACCAAGCCATTTTTGTGCCAATTCCACACCACTGGGACGGAATAGTGTTGCGCACCATCGCATCATTACGGAAGGTAACTCTATCGTTCGCCGACGGCCTTATCGGGTTTCCCTCTCTGAACGAAAAGTAATTGTAGAAAATGTAAATGACATGCTCCATCGTAATATAATTCGTCCCTCAACAAGCCCATGGTCCTCCCCAGTAGTGCTAGTTAAAAAAAGGACGGCTCGGTACGCTTTTGTGGTGATTACCGCGCACTCAACAAAATTCCCCGCTAAGACGTCTACCCGATGCCGCGAATTGATCCCGCCCTTGACTCCCTCCAAGGCTCCGAATATTTCTCGACCTTGGACCTGCGCTCAGGTTATTGGCAAATACCTGAGCACAAGGACGAACAAGAAAAAAACCGCTTTCGCAACACCCGATGGCCTTTACGAATTAAATGTTATGCGTTTCGGACTTTGTAGCGCACCAGCGACATTTGAAATAGTGATTGACACTGTACTTCGTGGCCTAAAATGGAGAACCTGTTTGTGTTACTTGGACGACATTGTTGTCTTTTCGGCAACCTTTAATGACCATCTCACGCACCTGAATGAAGTCCTCACCTGTCTCGCTTTGCAGGCCTTCAGCTCAACACCAAGAAGTGCCAGTTTGCACAGAAGGAAATTAGAATATTGGGACATCTGGTCGTCCATGACGGAATTTGCCCAGATTACGAAAAAATCATCGCGGTCTTGAACTTTGCTCGTCCACAACGGACTACAGACTTGCGCAGTTTCCTCGGCCTCGCGTCTTATTTCCGGCGTTTTATAAGGCATTTTGCAACTATTGTTGCACCACTTGATGTACTTAAAGCACGCAGCCCTTTCGTGTGGACTGAACAGTGCGAAACTGCTTATAATGACCTAAAGCACGCCCTCACATCAGATCCTGTTCTTGGCCACTTCAGTGACAGCGCTCTATCTTGCACACCGATGCCAGTGGTCACGGTCTTGGCGCTGTACTTCTGCAGAGTGAAGCCGCGTTCAGACTACGTGAGCATCCGTCGTAAGTATCGTATTTATCGCAGTGCGCATAGCGATACTGGAACTCCCGTTTACGTAGCTTGCGACCGCGCATGTTCACACTGGGCCGTTCGGTAAGATGCGTTCTTTACGACCGGCCAATCACCGCTCTCAACATGGCGCCGGTTAGCGAGCGGCTAATAGCGGAGGTCTGGGCTCTTCAAACTCAAAATGAGATGTGAAAGAAAAAACTGGACACACAAATAAAATACGAAAAAGAACAATGGATATATTAACAATTAACCACTCGATTACAAATACACTTCGTTTCGTACACGCACGTTCGCACACAGTTTTCAAAGGTCCGCTCAGCGTGCTGACGCACCACTCACTCTGCACATTTCTTCACGCGCCCGCTCTCATTGTCGACGTACCGCGCACTCCTGCTGGGTGTCCCGTGATCGCACTCCCTCGCACCAAAACAGGCGTACGGTCCGCTTGCATCCCTGCTTGCGATTTTACCAGAGCCCCGGAGCGATCTTGGAGACGGGCCGGGGCGGTGACTCAAAGGCCGTACTACTGACACCAAACAATGAGCCGGGGCGCGCGGCAGACACGGAAACGTCTGCGGAATCTCGTCCTCCCTCAGAAAATGCTGTTTTCTTTTTCTCTTTTACGGTGAGCTTCTTTCAAACTTCGACGAGTCCGCACCAGCTCCGTTCTGCGGCCCGACCGCAACGTCGCCCCGCATCGGCCTTTCGCTGCCGGCCAACTGTTTCCTCACTTGTCAACGGAGTCGATGGGCTGCGAGAATGCACGGGGATGAAGCGGGCATCCCCCGCCTCCATAACCTCACTTTTCTAAACTAGAGAAAACATTTGCTTGTTGAGAGCTTGTTCGCACATGAAAAAACGAATTGATAAACCACTTACTACTTTGACTCAGCGCACTGGCAATTTGCAGCCAGGCATCGTTTCCACTTCTCTCTGTGCGATTTCAGCTACTCGTAGTAGAGAGCCGGCCCCTACCGAGCTTTTTTTATGAGAGGCTGATAATTCCACAGCGAAGATTCCGCACTGCACATGATCAAGCTGCGGACACACAAAATCACCGACACAACACATAACACCGGCGAGTCGAGACACTGCGGCAGAGTAGGAGCGTTGGATGATGTCGCCTACAAGGGTTTGCGCGCGAAATCTGGGAGGACCGGAAGCCCCGTGACCGGAAAAGGAAAACCGAAATGGCTGAGCGCATTGGTCGCGCGTAACAGACGTATCTGTGCTAGTCGTAAAAGTCGCGGGTCCTCCGACATTTACGCCCATGCTGGCTGCGTACGTTGCGCATTTTACGCTCAATACGACAGCAGTCTGAACAGACACGTTACGTTTTATGCGCTTACGCTTACGATCCTTACGAACGATACGTGTGTTGCGCACGTAGTCTGAACGCAGCTTGATGCAACGTCGCGTGAGAAAGTGATTGCCTTTGCCAGTCGGACTCTGACTCCAGCTGAGAAAAACAACACCATTACCGAGCAGGAGTGTCTTGCCGTCGTCTGGGCTGTCCAAAAATTTCACCCTTACCTATACAGTCGGCACTTCACAGTTGTGACCGATCACCATGCTCTTTGCTGGTTGTCTTCACTCAAATATTTGACAGGCCGACTTGGCCGCTGGATTGTACGCCTGCAATAATACCATTTAGAAGTCACTTATAAATCTGGTCGCCAAAACCAAGACGCCGACGCTGTCTCTCGCTGTCCCCTTTCGGAATCAACTTGCTGTTTTTCTTCCCAATGCATTTCCACCTCTGACCAGAGCCGGCCATCTCTTTGCCCGACGTATATCACAACCATTTGTTTTGACGACTCTGAGAACAAGCACGCTCTCTGCTCACAGCAATTAGCCGATGCCTACTGCCGTCCTATCATCGACCGCCTTATCGGCGCTTCGGACCCGCCCAATGCTAGGCTTCTCGACAGCTTCTCAATTTCAAGCTCGAAGATTGCATCCTACTCCGCTACGTGTATTGCCCTGATGGAACTCGCTGGATCCCAGTCGTGCCGCGTGTGCTTCGCCCCCGTATACTGGCGGCTCTCCACGATGACGCTACTGCAAGTCACCTTATTTTTGACAAAACCTACGACAGCGTGAGAAAACGATTCTTTGACCTGGCTTATCTTCCACCGTTGCCAAATACGTCGCAACCTGCCCTCTGTGCCAACGTCGCAAACGTCTGACTTCTTCGCCCGCTGTCCACGCCATTCGACGTAGTCGGCATCGAATTATATGGTCCCCTACCTCTCTCCGATGGGCGTAACCATTGGATTATAACAGCTGTCGACCACCTCACACGCTACGCTGAGACAGCACCTGTACCGACT
This sequence comes from Amblyomma maculatum, assembly GCA_023969395.1. NCBI lineage: Eukaryota > Metazoa > Arthropoda > Arachnida > Ixodida > Ixodidae > Amblyomma > Amblyomma maculatum. Next base: position 32,919 of record JAJIZL010032821.1, read on the forward strand.
GGTTCCGCTGAAGAAGTAGCAAATTTCTTTTTGCGATAAATTGTATTGCGTCATGGCGCTCCTCAGGTGCTCCTAAGTGACCGCGGTACAGCCTTCTTATCGAAAGTCGTTGCCGAAGTTCTTCACGCGTCATCCACCCCTCATAAGACAACCTCAAGCTACCATCCCCAGACTAACGGTCTGACAGCGATTTCATCGCACCTTGTCGGACATGATAGCCATGTACATCACACCAGATCATGGAAATTGGGACACTATTCTGCCATTCGTCACATTCGCCTATAATACAGCAGTACAGCGAACTACCGGTTACTCTCCATTATTCCTTGTTTACGGCCGTCCTCCCACTACAATTCTCGACGCTTCCTGCTTCTCTACGCCCGACTACTCCACATCAGTACCTACCCATTTTTTATCTCGTGTTGTCAGATACCGTCATCTTGCCCGCCTCAACACGGCAGCGTGCCAGGACGACCGCAAGACTCGCTATGATTCTACACATCCAGTGGTCTCTTTTCGTCCTGGTGACGAAGTACTGCTTTATACACCATTGCGCACCCCTGGCCTTAGTGACAAATTCCACCACCGCTAAGTAGGTCCCTATGAGGCCATAAGCCAAACTTCCCCAGTGAACTACAGAGTGACGCCTGTCGATCCCCGAGCTGATCGACGCCACCGTGGAACTGAAATTGTTCATGTGCCTCGCTTGAAACCGTTTGTGCGCCGCGATGCATCGATTAGTTAGGAGCGGCCACGCTGGCCGCTTCCGACCCCCAGGGCAGATTGTTTGAGCCTTCCGTGGATGTTCTTTAATTTGTACATGCCATGATCTTCCTCTTTCATTTGTACATACCATCATCATCGTCCCGGTGCGCCGGCTCCGGCACGCGCCTGGGTTTTGTCATCGGATTAAAACGCTAGACAAGGCATCGCTGTCCTTGCCGTCTCAACCAAGCCTTCTTTCACAGTACACATATATATATACATATATATATATATATTACTGCAACACTATAGATAGAAATTCAACATCCCTGCGAAACTATCCGAATTTATCGCAACACATACAGCCTCATCAGTGCTTCTGAGAGAGAACTTCAGATTCGTGCAAGCGATGACGATCTGCAGCGAAATAGACTGGTTTCATTTTGTGACGTTCAACCACAAATCAATCGCTAAAAACGCATTCACTCAAAGCGGCGTTAAGGCTCCCAAGAAACCAGTTGGGTTATTGGATGCAGCAGACAAGCAAGAACGCCAACTGCAGCAAAACGCGGACCATCCAGCTTATCAAGTGTACACGGGCATTCATGTGCGGAATTTCGTCCTGTAGCGCTTGGAGTTAAAGCCGCCCAACTGGGGAGTAAATAACATTTCAAGATTCTGGAAGCGAAATCAAGAAATCAGGGAAGGGTCCAAATGAGGACAAACGAGACGAATAGATGCTTTTAACGGGCATGCGTCAGAAAACATGAGTTATTCAATAAAATGAATTGGTGCAATTTCTGGCGCTGCAATCTAACCAAGGCCATCTGCATGCGAAAACAGCACGCTACAAGTAGGCCACAAAGGGTACTTGGCGCAAAGGCAGGCCTGAAGAATGCGTTGTGTTGTGTGGAAAGTCGAAACATGTTTCTCTACAATTAAAGCGAAACAGAGGAAGGTGAGGAGCGCGGGGGCTGCTTTCAGGGCATCATTGCGTACGACCCGGCAATTCCATAAAACTAGGCGGCAGGCCATGCGAAGCATTACCTCCGCGGCCCACTGTGCACATATCGCTTTGCTTCGATAAGCGCCTGCATACGACGCAGTGCTGCTTTGAGGGCGGCGGCCGTGTTGTGGCGGGGGGTGTATCACCCTGTACATCCGCTTAATCTCTACACTAGTGAACAGTCAGCATGTCTGGGTGAATTTTCTACATGTCCTTACGCATACTTCTACTTTTTTGTAGTAGGTTACCCTAAAACGGGCATATTTTTAGAGCAAATAATTGCATTTATCGAGTGTATTATTTTGTGTGTATTTTCCTCTCTCTTTTACATGCATCATTCTCCTGTAGTAATTCTGTTACATGTCGATGCCACTGCTTTGTGTAACATTTTGCAGTGATTCTCCGGGCCCCGTTTTTGTCAAGAGATCCCTCCAATTTTACTGGTGAAGTAAATAAATAAATAAAATAAAATAAATAAAAGGCGCTATCGCGTTACAATCTTAAAGCATGCTTAAAGCGTTTTCCAGATTTCTTCGCTCCGCTTAGACCACGCATTTTTGCGCGGTCGAAAGTGGCATAAAATGCATAAGAAAACAAGTAATCGACTCTTCTGATTTCAATATAAGATATAAGTTATTGCATCTGCCTCCGCCGACACTGCTGCTGGGCAACTGGTATAATTAAGCCGCAAAGCAAACTATTGAAATATTTTGCCTTGAACTTCATTGAGGCGCCAAGAAATCTGGTAAAACATCAGGTTTTATAAATCAATAGACCACGGAATGCACTATTGTGCATGGTCATCACCAGCAGCAGCCGCCTGATAATACCCACTGCAGGGCAAAGGCCTCTCTCATATTCCTCCAACTAGCCCAATTCTGTGTTAGCTGCATCAGCTTGAGCCCTGAGAGCTTTTTAACCACATCCGCCCATCTAACTTTCTGCCGCCCCCTGCTACGCTTTCCTTCGCTCGGAATCCAGTTTGTTACGCTAAGCGACCATCGCTTATCCTCTCTTCTCAGTACATGCCCTGCCCATTCCTTCTTGATTTCTACTAGAATGTCATTAACTCAAGTTATTTCTCTAACCCACTCTGTATGCTTATTATCGCTGAACGTTACGCCTACCATTTTTCGTTCCATAGCCCAGTGCGATGTCCTCAACTTAAGTAGAATCCTTTTCAGTAGCCTCCGCATTTCAGCCCCATAGGTGAGTATGGGCAAGAGCAACTGTTTTATACCTTCAACTTGAGCGGTACCAGTATGCTGCTAGTCATATTCTACGAGTATTTGCCAGAGGCGCTTAATCCGAATCTTATCATGCTAGTTATTTTGCTTTCATGATCCAGGTCGCGCAATTACTACCTTACCTTAGTATACATATTCGCCGTCTACTTCCAGTGCTTCGCTACATAACGTAAACCGCTGTTCCTTCTCGAGGCCGTTGAACATTACCTTAGTCTACTGCATATTGATTTTCAAGTCTACCTTTGCGCTTTTCCTGTCTAGGTCATCAACCATTCTTCGCAGTTCATCCCCTAGGTAACTGAGGCAATGTCATCATCAAATCGCAGATTCCGTACCCCCCATTATCCATTACCCCCCCCCCCCCCTTCCACTATTATCCCTTACCCCTAACCTCTATGCAAGCTGTGAATAGTACTAGGGAGATCGTGTCTCTTTGCCTAACATATGGAATTTTGCCACATTCCTTATGCACAACTAGGCATGCTATGCAGCCACTATAGATATCTTCCAGTACATTCACATATTGTTCCTCAGCACCATGATTTAGCAATTCGTGCATGACTGGCGATGTTTCTACTGAGTCAAATGCTTATTTGTAATCAATGAATGCTATGTATGAGGACTGGTTATAATCCGAACATTTTTCATTCACCTGGTTGATGGTATGAAAATGATCGATAGTGGAGTACCTTTTCTGAAAACCTGCTTGACCGTTTCCTTGATTCAAGTCTGAGATTGTCCTTATTCTGTTAGCGCTAACCTCAGTTAACAACTTATACGTAACGTATAAGCTGATTGGTCCATACTCTTTCGTCCTTAGCATCCCCTTTCTATTGAATTTTGATAATCTTAGCGTTCTTCCATAATTCCGGTAACATCGATGTCATCAGGCATTACTTATAGAGGGCGGCAAGTTTTTCTAGCACGATATCCCCTGCAATTCAACAAATCTGTAGTTACCTGATGCTCCGTTAGCTGCTTTCCCCCTTCTCATAGTTTCTAAAGCTTTCTTAATCTCGCTCTTCGTCATTTGCGGAGTGTCTGACTGCTTTTCGCTACTGCTAATCTCATTATTGTCCTGGCTACTTCGGCTACTGCATAGATTAGTATAGAACTCCTCGGCTACTCTGACCATCGTGCCCATATTCTTGATGACATTGCCCGCCTTGTCCCATAGCGAATGCATCTGATTTTTTTGTATGCCCAATTGTTCCTTCAGAGCTTTAATGCTGCCTCCGTTCTTCAGAGCATGCCAAAATTTCCCCATTTCCTCAATTTTCCTTACGTCGGCCATTTTACGCTGATTGATTCTGCTTTGATATTGTTACGAGGCACGTCAAGATGTTACGAGGCGATGGTACGTCGTAGCCGCAACAGTGCACCGTCAGGGACACACTCTCAGGACAACCAGAGCGTAGCTGCAGCGTCGTCTTTCTCCACTTGCCCAGCACTTCGTCATCGTCTCTTTGCATACCGTAACTATATATCAGCCAAATCAATCATGTCTGTTGAGTTGGAAGACTTTGGGGCTTCTTAATGAAATCATTCGTCTCCTTATATAGTGTAAAGGTTTCCTTTTTAACTATCCTACCGCCTACTTCTATCGCGAACTCAGTAATAATATCCCTGAAATTATTGTTCATCGCCTCCAGACAAGGGTTAAAGCTGAATATCTATTTTGTAGCGAGGTCTTCAATTATCTTCTCCATCCCTCACCCATAATAATTTGATGGGCGTTCTTAGCAATTTCTCTCAATCGCTTTCAGATCTAGATTGTTCCCAGCCCTTACCATCCTCTGGTCACTGCATCGAACATTTTATATTATCCTCTACATCGTGGACTGCGATGAGGTTCGAACACAGTATGAAATCAATTTCAATTTTAGGCTCCCTGTTAGGGCTTTTCCATTTCCACTTCCAGTTCTTCCGTTTGTTGAAGAAAGTATTAATAATTCTTAAGTTATTGCAAAATAAACCAGTAACTCTCCTCTGCTATTCCTAGAACATGTGCCATAGTCGCCCACTGCCTGATCTCCAGCCAGCATTTTTTTTCCTAACTTGGCACTCATGTCACCCATTATTAAAGTATATACTGCTTCATTACTTTCACTATTGCCAATTATACATCTTTGTTGAAGCTTTCGACTGCCTGCTCATCATCACTAAATGTAGCGCGTAGGCCTGCACAGCCTTCTGTTTATACCACTTATTAAGCTTAAATACGATGCCTGCCACCCTATCATTAATGCTGTAGAATTCCTGAATATTACCCGCTATATCCTTATTGATAAGGAAACCTACTCCTAGTTCTGTTCTCTCCGGTAAACCTCGATAACGTCGTACATGACCACCCTTCAGTACAGTATAGGCCTCATTTGACTTCCTAGCCTGACTACGCCCTATGACATTTCATTTCATACCCTCTAGCTCCTCCAACAGCACTGCTAAACTAGCCTCACTAGAAAGAGTTCTAGAATTAAGCGTTTCCAGGGCCAGTTTTCCTGTTTTGTGCCAGATATTGTTAGCACCCTTTTGTGCGTTGCTGATCCGACTGCAATTGTGGTCAGTTGCTTTGCAGCCACTGGGGGCAGATGGCCATGGGTTTGTTGAATTATTGTAGCGAGAGCTACATAATCCAGTGAGCAGCCGCAGCAGTGCATCCAGCGAGCAGGTCGGCTAAGTGTTCCTGTATATTTGTTACAGCCACACGTTTCCTGGCTCTAGGATCAACGGAAGGGCTGACAATCAACGAAAAAGACTGCCTATGCCCCTTGGTCACTGTGACGCCATCTGACTGCGCATTCTCGTCGCTGCAACCTCATTCTGCGGTGCGTCCGCTGACGGAGCAGCGTGACAGATGCCTACATAAACCAGGAATCCCTGCTTTGCTCCTCAGTTGGCAGCAGTGCATCCAGCGAGCAGGTCGACGAAGTGTTCCTGTATATTGTTACAAGTGAACAAAAACGACTTTTTAAACCAAATTGTAATTACCTTACTGCTGTCGGACAACTCCCAAATTGTTTGTATTTTTGAATGTTTTTTGACATGGGCACACGCTGGCAAAGATAGACGAAAAGGAACTCGCGAGCTTGTTTTCTGATTTTCGTAGAGAAATTTTTCATAGATCGGTGCGGCCAATTACAACGTCAAGGTGGTCAAATACTGTTCTGTTTAGCGAGTGCCTTTACAGGTGTTCACCGCATGAGTCGCACCCCGAGCTTTTTTATTCAATTCCACCCCCGCACGGATGTTTCTTTTCATTTTTTTTAATCGAGTGGAAAATTGCGCGGCAACGGGTTTCGAACCACGATCCTCTTGCACGCGAAGCGGATGTTCTACCTCTACGCCCCCGCGTCTCCTACCGTGCCCAGGGGTTGTCATGATTTCGGAAACAGCAGGTGATTTTGTGAGGGAGAGCCATGGACATGTTTCGTAAATATATTTACTGCCTCAAATGATCACGAGTGTTGGATAAAAAAAAATGATTATAATAATGGCAGGAGTTTTGCTTGCTTTACGAACTCCAGGAGGGAACGATGATGTGGTGATCCTCTCTCCAGGAAATATATGACGAAGGATTTCTCGGTGAAAGACCTATGCATGGGTGGCGCTGGCGCTTCGATGGAATCCATAAGAAGCGCTGCGCTGTGTACGTGTTCCGAATTCTACTTTCCGTGCTTCGTCTTGTATTACAAATTCCTTGAGGCAGTATACTCGCACACGTCTTCATGCATGTATCCAAATAGGAAAATTCACGTTTTTGTTTGTTCATACAAAAGCTATAAACACCGCAAATAATGATCAGTAATATATTGCCCCCTCTGTGAAGCCGTTCATACCGGTTTATTCTATTCAATCCTCAACCGCAAGCAGATGAATGAACAGGCGTCGAATTAAACTGTTGCTTATTTCTTACCTTTTGCGTCAGTGATGCTTTCAAGCGTCGATGTGGGTTTCGCGATACGGATGAGCCAGCTTCAGTAAGAGGAATTAGGTTGGCTCCCTTCTCCTTAAATGAGCCGCTTGTGCGAGCGAAACTGCTGGTGCAGATAAAGCGCCCACAGATTTTGACAACGTCTCCAGAAGGGCGCGCTAATGAGCAGCGCGTGGGGATCATTAGCACGTCCAAAGTGACAGCGAGGTGCGTCAGCACATTGATGATGTATTAGACATAATAGCGCCTTGTGCCTGGGTGAAAAATGTGCCGTATTCACGGCTTTGCATCAGCGAAATGTAAAAAAAAAAAATTGCCTTTAGATAGACGAGCGCAACAACCTTCGAAAAGAGTGACTGAAAAAAGAAAGTGCTATTGCTGATTTTTGAGGCTTTTCTTTAGTTCAAAATCTGGTAGACCATTCGCATACAAATGCAGTTGTACAAAGACACAGCAATTCAGAGAAGAAAAAAAAAAAGAATTACTCTCAAAAAAATAAAGCCGAAAGTCCAACTGTAGATGAGGCGAGTATCCTCTTCAGCATAATGTAACTTGACTAGAATCAGTATCTTTCTTTGAGAACTCTATTCCACATTTTAACATAATATGCAAATACGTTTTTCTGCTTACTTTTATTCTTATGCTCGATGCACGGCACCGATATGCGGTACCACGGCACAAAGTTTCGAGTTTGACGGCGTAGTTTGTTTCAAAGTTATATGCCACCAAACTTATACATCACAGCCTGTTTAACTAAAACGACTTCCGTTCGCTTCCATCATCATGTTCATATCATCAGCGCGGCGAGATTCATTCTGGAACAGGCCTCGCTCATCGTTCTTTATGTGTATATAAAACTACCCTACAGTCGCTATCCTCTACCCCCTTGGTTTTCGTGTCCTTCACTTGGGTTCCAACTGCCCCAGTAGAAATTGTTCCTGCTTGTAAAGCGGTATTGCCCCCGGCAGAAGCACTTATTAGGAAATCCTCATGCATATTGTGCAAATATATCACACAGTGATGTCAGTCTTTATATTCGTAGTCGAGAGTGGGTCAGATGTCAGCCAAATATCGAAGTTCATTTACCCTACATAGGATATTATTAAAGTACCGTAAAACTCATTATCAACCAAGATTTCGACGTCTTAAAAATAAAAACGAAGCCCCTTTTCTGCTCGGCCAAAGTTACACCCCAGTATGAATGATGAGAATAAAGTGCGCAGCTGAGAACACGTATTTAAAAAGCTTTCGAGAAGATAAACGCAATTTTCTTATTCCGATCTTCCAAATATCTTTACTACTAAGCATTGTAAGTCCTGGCAAGTCATTAACTCTCAGCAAACTCGCTCCATTTCCCTCACCAACTCATTGGGTGCTACCATCTATGAAATCGAAAGCGCCAACGTCTTCAACACAGCCTTTTCATTCGTGTTTACTAACAAAACAGACGCTATATATCGCATTGACAACATTAATTCCAAATTACTGATTGAAATCAAATGTATATGTTCATTCCTGTTGAGCTCGTTGTTCACTCCGTCTCTCACCACAGTGAACTGCCTGAAGATTGGGAACATTGGAAGGTCGTGCAAGTCTACAAATTAGGTAACCAGAACTCGCGCCTAAATTCCCGTCCTATATCTTTAGCTACCATTCCCAGAAAAAAACATGAAATATGTAATCTATACACACATCCTGACATTTCTTGATTCGAGCAACTTTTTCTATTCTGCTCAGCATCGGTTTCGCCGAGGCTACTCCTGCCAGTCCCGACTTCCGTCATTCATGCATGATTTGTATGATAAACTTGACAATAGCATACGGATTAACATCATATTTTTATACTTTGCTAAAGCTTTCGATGTGATGTAATGTGATAACCACTTTATTTTTCCGCCAGATAAGGAGGCCTCCAATCTCCGCCTCCGCCACGCAGGCCTAAGGGACGGCAGCCGAGACCTCCGCGATCAGAAGCAGGCAAAGAGATCTTGGATCTTCGCGGCTTCTTCCGCCAGGCGGATGGCTTGTTGCTGTGGAGCAGGGACCTCGCTCCACAGCAGGGCTTCCCAGTCTTCTCTACAATTTATACTTGTTTTAGCCACTGGAGAGCTAGCACATTCCCAGATTATATGGTCAAGGGTCCCTCCCTCCCCACAGTGCTTGCATTTATCGTCCATCTGGACACAACATGCCCAGACCGGGTTTACAAAGTTTCCAGCTTACAGGCGTCGCCATGCGACTGGCTCCCTATTGTTTAGACTTCTATCCGGTGGTGGCACCATTCTCCGGCTTAACCTGTAATATTCAAGAATCTCCATATAATTTTGCAGACGCTAGTCCATGTTCCGGCAGTCGGGTTGCTCCACAGTTATCTGGAAGTAGAGAGCTCGGGCTAACTCGTGGGCCGCTTCGTTGCCAGGAACGGACGTGTGTGCAGGGCTCCAAATTAGGCGAATTTTCCTGTTTAGTCGTCTACGGGCCAGAATTCTTGCCGCTTCAGGCGAGACCCTACCCTTTCCAAAATACCAAATAGAAGTTATGCTGTCGCTGATTATGAAATTGGCCTGCGTACCGACGCAAGCGAGCGCTATAGCAACTTCTTCAGCCGTTTCAGTGTTGCGGCGTCTAATGGTGGCGGCTGATACCGGGACACATCGGCCGTCGACCACCGATGCGACCGCCGCCCCAGTTTTACCACTTGCCGCATCCACGTACGCAACAAACTTGCTGTCCATCGAATCGAAGCGTCTGATTAGTGCTTGTGCTCCCTCCTCCCTCCTCTCTCTGTTGAATATGGGATGCATGTTACGAGGGAGGGCGGGAATGATTATACTTTCTCGTAGTCACCTATCTGTCTGCAGGTCTACCATTTCGAATATAGTTCTGCCCGTGATCGTTCGACTTAATCTTTCCTGCTGCGAAACTCTGGCAGCCTCCGCTATATCACCCCAGCTATTGTGCACTCCCATAGAAAGGAGCTTCTCTATGAATGGGGTAATTGGTCAGCACAGGGCCCTTTTTGTGCACCATCGAATGAGAGAGTCTAACCTCTTCTTCTCCTCCGACCTGACATTTAAGAACAGCGTCGCATAGCTCATGTGACTTATTACGTAAGCTTGGGTTATTTAAGCAAGCTTGTTGCCTTCAGGCTTCGTCTTTTCAACACCATCCTCCTAAATATGCCCATGGCTTGTGTGGCGAATCCCTCTAGATTTTTGATTGCTCCATCATTATATCCATTCTCCTGAATGAATAGTCCTAAGATTCTGATTTTATCTACCTTTGGAACTGGTTTCCTTCTACTTTAATGTCACATTGCCAGCTGCGTTTGCATCTGAGTGACTTTGGGTTTTAGATGCATAATTCCGATTTTTGCGGCGAGCATGATCTGACAGAGTAGTCTGCGACAGTGCCCGCCGATACCTGCAGGCGCTCCTCAATGCTCGCATCACTACTCTGTTTAATCCATAGATTGATGATATCCGCATAAATTCTGAAATTGAGCCCCTTTACGCTCCTCAGAGCTTCTGGGAGGCCCCTCATTGCCACGTTGAAAAGGAACGGGGAGAGAACCGAGCCCTGCGGCGTGCCCCTGCTGCCTAACTTCACTGTGGGGGACAGAATTTCTTGAAACTTCACGCAGGGAGTTCTATTAGACAAAAAGTGCTTGATGTACTCGTATGTTCGTGCACGTTCTCAGATTTCTTGGAGACCGTGGAGAACCGCTTCGTGTTTAACTTTATCAAAAGCCTTTGTCCAGTCCAGGCCGAGAATCACTTTGGCGTCTCTCGAACGCGAGTCGATTATGTCGTATTTGAGTCGGAGCATAACGTCCAGCTAGTGCTCAAACCCGGTCGGAAGCTGACGATCTCGTGCGGGTACAGGTCGGTTTTCTCCATAAAACGCGTCAGTCGTGTCTGGACTACATGGTCCACCAATTTCCCCATGCACGAGGTCAGAGAAATAGGTCACAGATTTTCTAGTTTTGGGGGTTTGCCCGGCTTTGGGATTAGAACTACTTTTGCCGACTTCAACTGCCTAGGCAGGTGGCATTTATTCCAAATTTCTTGCTTCTACTCAGTAAGAGCGCGGATTGAGTTATCATTCAGGTCTCTTGAAATTGTATTAGTTATCCCGTCAGGGCCTGGGGCCGATTCTGTTTTTAGTCCCAATACTTCTGTCCTGACCTCCACCTCCGTGATGGGAGCTTGCAGCTCCTCGTTGGAAGCTCCGTCATACTCTGGGAGGGGAGCACTATGAGTATCGCCAATGTATATGTTGATTAGTGCATCTAAACATTCCGCGTCTGCACCATTAAACACGTGCCTGGCTTTTTTATACTCGAATTCCTGATTGGGATTTTGAGTTGGTTGGATCTAATAGGTGTCGGAGCAGACTCCATGTTCTGGAAAGGCTCATGCCCCCTTCCATCTCGTCGCTTCTGCTGCACCGATTCGGTTCACATAATTAGACCGCATAATTTTCAATTTTTTTGTTCTGTATAGCTATCCTCCTTCTAAGAATACGGTTCCACTTTTGCTTCTTTAGTCTGCGCTCCATACCACGTTTTGCCTCCCACACGCGAAGCAGTTTGCTATCAGCTATCTCCGGGGCATCGTCCCCTTCTAGAGTCTTTGTGCCTCTCCAACGTGACGCATGAGGGCTTCCGTCCATTTTTCAATGTTTGTAATCTTCCGTGCGGCAGCGCTACCTCGCTTTTCCCTAAATAGTTCCCATTGCGTAACCCTCGGTTGACACACTCCTTTTTTAAGGATCGAGGCGAGAATGAAATGGATCGCTGCCAAACGTTTGCTCCCAATTTTGCCACTTCAGATCTGTCACATTTTTGGAGCAGGTCAAGTCAGGAGAAGTGTCTACGCAGACGCTGTTACCCACCCTGGATGGAAAACTAGGGTCCGTGTGCAAGGTGAGTCCCAACTCGTGTAAGTCTTCTCATAAGTGCCTGCCTTTACGATCTTGAGAAGAGCATGTTGCCGGGCTAGTTGGTGATCCATTAATTAAAAAAATTAGCGCAAAAAAGAACTCAAAGGACAAAGAACACAAGACGTTTGACGAGCGCTAACTACCAACTCTTTATTCAAGCCGAAGTATACAGCTTATATATGAAAAAATCGAGCATGCGCAGAAGGGGGCAGATAAAACAGTAGCAGTCAACACAAAAACATGTCTAGAAAGGCACATTCCGCCGAGTACATGTGTAGAGATGTATCGATAACACAAAGATCGGATAGCTTATCTATATGATGTGCCTCTAATGGAAGTCTTGCCTTATAATTCCCACTTTTGCCCAGAATCGTCGTCTTGTCAAATCCTGCCCTACACTTACAAGAAGCAATGTGCCGCACAAGGTTGGCGTTTTCATCTTTAGTTTCAACGTTCCGAGCATGCTCCCTCAACCGGTCATTGACACAGCGGCTAGTTTGTCCAACTTATGAGGCACCACAAGAGAGGGGGATTCGGTAAACCACTCCCACTGCACAGTTCACATAGGGCGACACGTGTTTTTTGCTGCAACCCCCGCCGGCACACCCAGTGATGCATGGGCAAAGCTTGGAAAGCTTGTTGGGTGCTGTAAACACCAGGGGCACGTTGTGCCTGTCGCAAATTTTCTAAGGTTGCGAGACAAACGGTGTACATAGGGCACCGCCACCGGCTTGGAAGAAAGGGTTTCAGCTCTTCTTCTTCGGGTGCCCTTCTCTTTTTGCAGGATGGCCTCAGCTACAGCTGATATGACCGGGTTTGGGTAACCTGCTGCTACTAGCCTCAAAACCTGATCATTCGGACTAGCTTGCATTTTGTGAGGGCAAGACTTTTGAAGCGCCGACTCCAGGCATAGTGAGGCTATGGCTCTTTTAACCACTTTTGAATGCGCCGAATCATAGCTTAATAAATTTTTTCTGGATCGGGGGGAGTACATCCAGCAAAGATGGACATCGCAGAATATCAGCTTAAGGTCTAAAAAACGCAAAGTATTATTATCGGGAAGTTCGTAGGTGAACACTAGCCCTTGTCCGAGTTGATTAAAAGAAGCTAAAACTAGATTAATAACATGGTCGGGGGGTGTAAAGGTCCTCCTTTCTAAAAGAATTAAAAAGTCATCGACATATCTAAAAACCTTAAAAACAGGCCCCCCTTGAACAGACTGTGCAAGTAGGCGGTCAATTGAAGATAAAAATATGTCACATAAAATGGGCGCCACGCAAGAGCCGATACAAATGCCTTTTCGCTGCAGAAAAAAACTGATTGTCATGAGAGATAATAGTAACCTGTAAAAAACGTTCTAGTAATGTTAAAAAATAATCAAGAGAAATCCCAGCTGAGTTCTGGAAGGCCACAACCCCCGAAGCTTCAATGCAGTCTCTCACAGAAACTAACAATTCGGCATGCGGCGCTGATTAAAATAAATCTTCTATGTCAATAGAAAAGGCGAAAGCTATCCGATCATTGTTCTGCTCAAACACAACGTCTTGCGATTTCTTTATCAGAAAGGGATCATCCACAGGAATGGGCTTAAGCTTGTTCAACAAGCTTAAGCCACCACTTGCACCACTGCGCACCACCCGATAAGGGCAACTGTAGGGGGACAAACGTTTCTCCGAGAGATCAATGCGGCGTGCAGGAGACCACAAAAGAACCAAGGACCCAGGGTCATAGGTTACGTGGCGATGTCGCCTATCGTAGGCAGACGTCTGAGAAGTCTGAGAGGCGAGAAGCCGACTACGAGCTACTTGGCGCGCTTCAGTGGCTTGCGCAATGGCGTCACGTGCGTAGGTAGTTATGGGGCGGCCAGCAGGCGGAACCAACGTGTCCAAAGGTAAAGCGAGGCGCCTGTCAAAGAGCAGGAAGAAGGGTGAATAACCCGTCGTGTCGTACTTAGAAGAGTTGTAAGCAAAGGTTATATATGGCAGCGCTAATATAACCATGGGGTGATCAGGTGATACATACATAGATAACATGTCCGCAAGTGTGCGGTTGAAGCGCTCGGTAAGACCGTTGGTTTGGGGATGGTACACGGTGGCGGGTTTACGCTTCGTAGAACAGGAACGTAGCATGTCTTCAACAACTCGGGACAAAAAGTAGCGACCCCGGTCACTGATCAATTGACGAGGAGCGCCGTGATGGAGAATGACGCTGTGTAGAAGAAAGTCAGCGACATGCGTAGCGCAGCTCGTGGGTAAAGCTCGGGTGATGGCATAGCGTGTTGCATAATCGGTTGCCACTGCGATCCAGTTGTGACCCAACCGTGACGTCGGGAAGGGGCCAAGAAGGTTCCAAGGACACGATAAAATGGTTCCAAGGGCACGTCAATAGGTTGGAGGAGGCCAGCTGGTGACCACGATAGTTTTTTCCTCCGCTGACACGTGTCACAGGCTGCGATGTAGTGCCAGATGCTGCGGTATAATTCCGGCAAACAAATACGACGCCGTACCCGAACGTAAGTGCGAGACACACCGAGATGGCCAGCTGTGGGCAGGTCGTGGAGTTCTTAAATAACAGAGCAGCGGAGCTTTTTGGAAATCACCAACAGGAGGCGAGAACCGTCATTATGAAAGTTACGGCGGTAGAGGATACCATCCTGTACAACAAAAAGCTCAAGAGAAGAATCTCTTCTTCCAGATGCCACGCCTTCATTGATGGCTCTTAAAGATGGGTCGTTGCGCTGCTCCCCTGCTACGTTGGCGAGATTGGAAAGGGCGGAGACACAAAAAATCGCCTCTGCGTCGCCGAGATCAGGGGGCTCTACAGGATAGCGAGACAAACAATCGGCATCTTGATGAAGGCGCGTCGACTTGTAAACGACGTTGTAGGAGTATTCTTGAAGGCGCAAAGTCCACCGACCAAGACGGCCGGATGGATCTCTCAGAGATGACAACCAAGAAAGCGCGTGGTGGTCAGTGACAACTGAGAAAGAATGGCCGAATAAGTAAGGTCGGAATTTAGCGACAGCCCATACAAGAGCGAGACACTCGCGCTCAGTAATCGAATATTTGCGTACCGCGTTGGAGAGAAGACAGCTAGCATATGCAATGACGCGGTCGTCGCCATGTTGGCGTTGAGCCAGCACTGCACCGATCCCATACCCGCAGGCGTCTGTTCGAACTTCAGTGGAAGCTGAGGGATCGAAATGAGCCAAGACAGGGGGAGACGTCAGTAATCTCATAAGCGTTCCCTTGCTGGTCAGGATTCCACGTGAAAGCGGTGTCTTTCTTAAGTAGATTGGTGAGGGGACAAGCGATACGGGCAAAATCTTTGATAAAGCGGCGGAAGTAAGAGCAGAGGTCGACAAAGCTGCGCACATCCTTTGAAGACCGGGGACGCGGATAGTCTTTGACGGCTTCAATTTTAGCCGGATTAGGTCGTACTCCGGGGGCGTCAACCATGTGTCCAAGAATGATGAGTTGGCTGCGACCAAACTGGCATTTTGATGAGTTGAGCTGAAGGCCGGCTGTACGGAGTACATGGAGTATACTGGTAAGGCGTTCAAGGTGCGAAGAAAAGGTCGGCGAGAAGACGACGACGTCGTCGAGGTAGCACAGGCAGGTTGTCCATTTAAATCCGCGAAGAAGTGAGTCCATCATTCGTTCAAATGTCGCTGGTGCATTGCAGAGACCAAATGGCATGACTTTAAAGTGGTACAAGCCGTCTGGTGTGACAAAGGCTGTTTTTCACGGTCCTGCTCGTAAACAGCGATCTGCCAATACCCGCACCGTAAATGGATTGAAGAAAAGTATTTAGCTCCATAGAGGCAATCCAGGGCATCAGCCATTCTGGGGAGAGGGTACACATCTTTTTTAGTGATACTGTTGAGATGGTGATAATTGACGCAAAAGCTCCAGCTGCCGTCTTTATTTTTAACCAGAACGACTGGGCACGCCCAAGGGCGCGTCGAGGGTTCGATGATGTCTTGAGCGAGCATCTTGTCAACCTCCTTTTGTATTACCTGGCGTTCAGCACCGGATACTCGATAGGACGACGATGAATAGGAGCAGCGGCGCCGGTGTGTATGCGATGTTGCACAAGAACAGTTCGAGACAATGGGCGCTGATCAAAATAAAAATATCTCTGAAAGATGCCAGCAGACGACAGAGTGCATGAGCTTGTGGAGGAGAAAGGTCCGGAGCGATCATATTGGCGCAGTTTTGGAGATTGGATACTTCAGATAAAGAGCAGTCAGAGGAGGGCGGTAAACCGGTAGTCACAGCAGAGAGATTACATTCATTTACAGGACACAAAGTGGCGAGCGAGATGCCTTGCGGGAGGGGCTAGATTTGCGACGCAAAGTTCACAACAGGGAGGCATGTTTGGTTCGCGGTCACAGTGACGACTGTATGAGCAAGGGCAATGCGTCGGGTTAGGGGTGGATCAAGGGTTGGGGTAACAATATACCCAAGGTAGCACTTAGTGTGGGGTACCTGTAGGTCCGATGTAGGCAAGTGGGGCTGGGGCAACCATCGTAAAACCTGCATCGGTCCCCGATGGGGCAAATGTGGGCAAGCCCCATTTGGGCTTGCCCCTGTTCCTTCTGCATGGGTCCCATAACGGCGTTGCTCGGGCTAATGCAGAACACATTCCTGCATCCAGACCGCAAGGGTCCTTTGTCGGATATTTAAGGGCAATCCAACCTAAATGTGGGCTGTTTATAGGAAAGCCCTTATAGATCCGAAATGAGGCCGCCCCCATAAAATCTTTGTGGGACCTACATCGGCCGTAGTGGAGCAAAAAAAATATATAGCCCACATGCTGCCCCAATCGGCCCATTGTGGGTTATTTGAGGGCCTGTGAAATATGAATAGGAGATTAATTTGGGCAAGCCCTCGTGAAGCCCAAATGAGGCAGCCTTAGCTAACCCGCTTTAGGTCCCACCTAGGCTGTAATGGGGCTGCAAGGCGGGCGTGACCTCATGGTACCAAAATTGGTCCCTTGTGGGAAATTTGAAGGCACGTGCAACCGCAGGTGGGCTCTAGGTTCAAGAGCAACACCCAGCCCAATTGGGGCTGCCCGCACAAAACTGCTTTATATCCCACATGGGTCGTAATGGAGCTGGAAAACGGGCAGGCCTGCATGATATCAAAATCGGTCCCTTGTGGAGAATTGGAAGGCACGTGCAACAGCAAGTGGGCTTCAGGTTCAGAAACAACACCCAGCCCAATTGGGGCTGCCCACACAAAACCGCTGTAGGTCCACATCGGCCTCAATGGGGCTAGAAGGTGTGCGTGCAATTGGGTAATGATTCTTTCCAACCTTTATTTGTATTAGATGCTGCCCTATATTACTATTATAGATGATCTGTATAATGTTGTTGCCATGTTTAGTCGGTTAGAAATATTACGTGGCTTTAGTTCTGGCGCTCATGCAAATTGCGCTAAAAATACTGAAACATACTTGTTGCTAACTGTCGCTCATAATGTGGTTGCTGTGGATAGCCTGCAACACTCAGCACAAAATTGCTGTTCAGAACACACATATCCATAGCCTGAATGAGATGTACACGAAGTCATTTAGGCTAGAATAATGTTAAGAATTATTGTAAAATTTAATATTGTGGCTGTTTAGAAAGGGCAGACATGCATAAAATAATTACCTAATTATGTGCATAAATAATGATTGGGAAATTTTGGACAAGGGCTTCCCATCAATGTCCTGCGTCGGACCCATTGAGAATAATGGGGGCAAGCCCAAGTGCGGCTTCCACTATAGAGCCCACATCGGTCCTATGTCATTATCTGAGGGGCTAACCGAAAAAAAGTAAATATTCATCCAGAGCGGCTGCCCGAATCTGTCCAAAGTAGGGCCATCGTGGGGAGTTGGCGGGATGTGCCCTTTTGGCAATGCGGGAAAAATGTGGGCAGCCCCGCAAGGGCTACCTGCATCGGTCCCTAGTGGGGCCCATCGGGGCTTTGTCGACAGCCCCCTTCTGGCCTACGTCGGCCCCTCTTGCAGCACCCACATTGAGCCCACCGGGGCTGTCCTGCATTGCCTACATCGGACCCACAAGGGGCCCCCTTCATAGCCCACTTTGTGCTACCTGGGACTGTCCATCGGGAATTGAGGGTACAGAGCAAAACGTAACATAAGTTGCGGCTTCAGGTGGCAGGCGGACGAAGTCGACACTACAAAGGCGGTGCAGAACACGAGAGGGTGGGTCGAAAGCAGAGGGCAGATCAAGTTCAACGACGCTTGTAGCACAGTCTATGATGGCTGCATGGTCAGAAAAAAAGTTGAGGCCAAGAATGATGTCGTGAGGACAATGCTGCAGAACTGTGAAGAGGACGGTAGTATGGCGACCAGAAATCGTTACACGGGCACTGCACAAGCCAATAACGTTTGAAGTTGCTCCATCTGCAACACGCACAAGCTGTATAGGGGCAGAGGTCAGCACTTTCCGCAACCGAGAACGGAGTTCTGGGCTCATGACGGAAACTTGCGCACCAGTATCAATGAGGGCTTGAACGGCTGCGCCATCCACGAGCACGGTGAGCAAATTACGGGGTGCACGAAGAGCTAGAAGAGGATTTGAGATCGTGGTCCCTACAGCAGCATCACCTCTAGGCGCTGCAGCGCCCAGTTTTTCGTCGGAGAGCGGCCTTATGGACTGGAAGATGAAAAGCGACGGCGTTGGGGCGAACGGGACTGACGGCGGTGGGGGGGAGGGTGATCAGTTGAGCCGTGAGGACTCGGTATCAGCGGCTGTGCTTGAAGTGTCGTGACGAGGTGGGAATGGGCGAAAGTGGTCATCGTAGATAGAGGAGGGTGGCAGGCGGGACCTTTGTGGCTGGAACCAACGATTTCGGCAATAACGGGCGATATGGCCGACGCAGGAACAAGTAAAATAAATAGGTCGGTTATCAGATGTGCGCCATTCGTCAGGATTGCGTCGACGCTGGGCAACATAGGCAGGCCGGACAGAATAAAGGCTGCGAACGTCAGGGTTATAAGCAAGTCGGCCAGGATAAACTGTGCGAACGTCGGTGTGATAAGGAGGTCGACCAGGATACACTGAGTGAACGTCGGCAACAGTGGGCGGGCTGACGGCAGCAACGGAGTTGAGTCCCAAGGTGGTGAGCTCTTGGCGGACAACGGCCTTAATTAGGGGAACATCCGGATGGTGGCCATCGGCCAAATTTGACGGCTAGGTAGCGGGAGCTATGGCCTCTAGTTCATGGCGGACGATATGGGTTACATTTTCAGTCGAAGTTGGCTAGTGTTGGGACGGCAAATCTTGATATGAAGAAGACACTGCAGTATTTCGAAGGCGGGCAAATGAGTGATCTATGCGACGACTTTTGGCGTCTTCAAAACGGCGGCATTCTTTGATGATGGCATCAACTGTGTTGCAATTTTTGTGCACAAGCACGTTGAATGCATTGTCTGCGATACTCTTCACGATATGAGCAACTTTGGCGGACTCTGACATGTTGTGATCTACTCTGTGGCAAAGGGCGAGGACGTCCTAGATGTATGCCACGTATGACTCAGTAGTTGTCTGGAGACTGGTCGCGAGGGTTCGCTGTACTGTAAGTTCTCGATCAAGGGGCTTTCCAAAGAGTTCGCGGAGCTTCTCTTTGCAAGTATCCCAACCAAGTATCCCAAGTATACAATTTTAGTGTTGTCCCGTTTATTGAGAATATTAGGTCTGGGGAGATATTTGCGCAGAGGCTATGTGCCTCTCTAGTCGGACGCACCGTGTCTGTGTGTAGGGTCAGTTCTAGTTTGTGTGTATTCTCCCAGAGTTGCCTGCCTTTAGGGCCGTGCATCGCGTAACCGCAATCTTGGTGTCTAGCGTTAGTCTCTCACTATTATCAAGGAGTTCGTTCCTGCCGCTTTGATCGCCTTGCGAAAGAGAGCTCTGACCTCACCTCCTTTTGCTTCGGGAGCCTGAAGAGCTCGAGCGGCCACGCCACTCCCGTCACTCGGTTCGCGCCTCCTCTCCCATTCTTGGAAATGAGTCATTTCTGGTGCGGAACAGGTTCCTACACCTTTCCTCGGGCCTCCTGTACTCGCTCCCCCGGTGTGTTTCGATTGAAGTTCCAGCTGCTGTTGTCTCCCGAGTGTTCGGTTTCAGAGCGTCTCTTCGTACGGGATTCTGTAGATCTCTCTGCTTTTTTGTCTCCTAACGGGTGTTCTTTTCCGCTTGCTTGATATTTTTTCTCGCATCCGTTGTTTTTCGGCGGGCGTTCCATGTCGCAGCATCGACATTTCATGTTGGCTCGGTCCGGGCATACGTCCGCACGGCGCCCTAGTCGGCCGCTTGCGTAGGAGACTTCGTACTTCCTACAGTACAGTACGCATCTCATTGCCGTGGTTGAGAGACGCACCTTCCGTTGCACATCATTATCTTCAAAAAGCATTAGTATCGATGCTGACTCGCGTCCTAATCTTCTAACTCCCAGGACCCGAGGAGTTCAATCTTCTCATATTCTCCATTTCTAAACAAAATAGGGCAACCTAGTGCTCTACTGCCTTTTCCGCAGCCTTCTGGTGGGGCGACGTGTCTTCACGTCTATTTCTCCTCCTTCAAACTTGAGAAGCTTCACTGCTGCTTACTTGTCTCTCCATTTCTCGCTCGTACTCGCGGCGGGGATAGAGTGTTGCTTCATGTTTATGGAAGTCACGTCTTCTTTTACTGCGTCGTTGCTGACTCCAGCCGCCGTCATAACCACGTCTGCTAAATAGGCCTCTCCGTAATTCAGCAGGCGTCCGAGGCCTCCCTTCGGTTTTATTATAATCTTCTCGGCGCCGCGTGGAATCCGGTTATATTGCCGCTCCACCAAAAACATACTCGAATAACACGATCTGTCGGGATAGTTGGTAACGATCCATATGTATCAGCAGCGCGAACACAATCAGAGGAAAAGAAGAATAAGAAGGACAGAGCGCTGAACTTGCAACTTTATTAGAGGAAACTGAAACCCGCACTTATATGCACACCGAGAAAACATCCATTAGGGGGAATTATCACGGCGACGTGACCGTCAGGGCGCACGAGTGAACTGATAAAAAACACACGTGTCCGGGACATCAAAAGATTACACGAGGAGCATCATGAAAAACACGCAGACAAACCTTTTCGTGAAATGACGCACTACGGGCATGTGTAAACAAGAACAGGGTTGGGGGCGGGCAATGACGGAAGGTAACAATGGAAAAAAAACAGAGAGAAGAGGGGCGCGTTTTATTAAAAACATGGGAAGGCGAAAAGCGGTAACAAAGGTTAGCAATATGAAGGAAGGGCGCCAACAATTAACACGGCTAAAGGAAAAAAAGTGAGGGGGGTGCTTCTAAAATCTAGGTAAGATCAAATGCCGCCAGAGAGAAAGGTGAATTCTTTTTCAGATAGCGAGATAGATGGGGTGCTTACGCAGCCTTCCTTAAGACCTGAGATGTAGGCGGCTTCAACAATTTCGCGCGTCAGTTGATTCTTATGTTTCTTCAGGATGGTTGTCTTCTTAAAACTGGGGGTGCATTTCTTTTTGCTGTCACATCCCCGACAGTGGGCGGGTAAGTTTTTTAAAAGGGCCCCGGATAAATCGTTCTTATGCTCCATTAATCTCTCATTTAAACATCTCCCTGTTTGGCCTATGTAAGCCTTACCGCATGTTAAAGGAATTGAATAAACGACGCCCTCCTCGCAGGCCGCGAGAGGGTCGCGATGCCTGGTTGTACAGCCACTAATCTTTTTCTTATTATTGACTTTGTTACACAGGCTTGAGAGGCGCAGTGGGGCTGAAAAGACTACTTCGACGCCTGATTTTTTACCAATTTTTTTCAGATTGTGTGATATTTGATGCAGGTACGGCACAACAACAACCCTTTTGTTCCGCGGTCGGGCCTCATTTGGAACGTCACATTCGTGCTTCATATCTTTCAGGGTTATTTCTGCTACAGATGCAAGGAGAGATTGCGGGTAACCTGATTGCGTCAGCCTTAACACTTGGTTGGAAAAACTAGCCTGCAGCTTGTGTTCGCAGGATTTTGTGAGTGCGTTTTTAAAGGTTGACTTTACTATGTTTCTTTTGACCAGTTTTGAATGTGCTGAGTCGTAGGGCAGAATGGGTTTTTTGGCTCTTGGTTCAAATGACCAGCACACGTGGTTCTGTCCGAAAAAAACTTTTAACTCCAAAAACCTGATGGCGTTGTGTTCTGGGAATTCATGCGTAACTTCAAGAGGGGACATAGTCCTCGAAACAACTTGGAGAACTTCATCTGCTTTT
>JAJIZL010032823.1:0-11882 GCA_023969395.1 Amblyomma maculatum
GGTCAATCGGGATTTGCAGAAAACCCCTACTGCAGTCAAGAGTTGTAAAAAATTTTGCTGACTCAAGTGAGTACATGACGGAGTCAACAGACGGGAAAGGGTAAGAGTCTCGCACTGTGACAGCGTTCAGACGTCGATAATCGACACGAAACCGTGCTATGCCATCTTTCTTAGGTGCGAGAACAACAGGAAACGCCCAGGGGCTTTTTGATGGTCTCACCGCACCGGTAGCCACCATTTCCTCGAGGGCCCCATCCAGCAGCGCTCGCTCGTGGACAGTCAAGGGCCTTGGATTGAATCGGATAGGACGAGCATCTCCGATGTCGATCCTGTGAGTTAGTACGTTGGCCTTCCCCGGAGCCTCCGTGAACATTGCGGCAAAGGGCCTGGGCACTGTCTCGATTCTGCATTTTCCGCTGGTGACCCCGTGAAGGAATTCAAAACGGTTAGAATACCACTTCCTTCGATATTGGCCGAATGGCCGTTCGAGGCAAGCAACTGTGACTTCGGCTCAGCGGCCTTGGTCTTGAACTAAAATGCTTCTGTACCGGTGCCGTACCGGTAGGTTCACTTACTGAGATCCATCACGATTCCTGCCTTCACTATGAAGTTATGGCCTAGTATGACTGGCCAGGATAGTCCACGGAGGTGTAAGAAATGCTGTCAAATCTTTCGACCATTTATAGTAACTGTTAGGCGGACTGCTGAGGTTGCGGGTACTATGTGAGTTGACGTCATACGAAGGTTAGTGTTTACACTCCGCAACCGGATATGTTTTTTTCTCACAGCAATTCTTTACCTGATCGCCGAAGACTGACATCGTAGACCCGGTGTCTAAGAGGGCTGGAAGTTCCAGTCCGGCCATTTTGACCAAGACCAGCGGGGTCTTGTCTGGTTGGCTTTCCTCACAAGAATTTGATGGGACTGCACTCACCGAGTGTTTGTAGGGTTTCTCGGGGTCTGCCTAATGCATAGCAGGTGGTGATGGTACCTGCATCAATGAAACCTATGTCGAAGGCGCCTGGGTCCGTTCAGGCCGGAAAAGTAGCGGCTGGATCAGCTCTCCCGGTGGTTGGCGATGTCTGTGCGGCCTGGCCGCTGGATGGTGTGATGACCAAAACACCCTCCCCTGCGTTGTCCTAAAATCTGCGAGTCGTAGGGCAAGTTGTCCCCCACTTCTCACCTGATGGCGGCACCGTTGCACCCGAAGGTGACGTCCGCATTGCCCCCGGTGGCGACACCCACGCTGCACCCGTAGGTGAATGGTAGCCGGCAGCCGCTGCAGGTGGTGTCCGGGATTTGCGCGCTCCGACGTAGGGTGTCCCAACTGCTGCGACACAAGGGGTCCCAGCGCCTGCGTATGGCAAGAAGACACAGGGCCCCGTCTGACCTGTCACCCCATGCAATCGGCTCGTCACCTGAGTAGGCGCATCAGGGCATGTGACTCAATGCAAGTAGCCAGCCCCCGTACGGCAGCCTGGCGTCTCCAGGCTGTGTGCTGCCGATGATCCAGGCCACGCACAGGACAGCTCAAGGCAGGTCTCTGCAGAGGGAGGTGGTTTGTACTGGAGCTCCGCCAGGAAAGATGCCTCGATGCGGGATGCTTCTGTATTCATGTCATCGGAGTCCGCGAACTGGCGACGCCGGAGATATGGCTGGTACCTTGGATGGCACCGATGTATGGCATGCGCTGCCTTCTCTGGTTCCGTAACTGCAGGATCTGCCCGCTCATGCAGCTCTTGAAAACTGCGCAAACATTCTAGCAAACCCTCGTTTTCTCTTTGCGTCCTGGTCCAAAGCTCGTCTTCCATACGGATCTCATAGTCAGGCGGCAAAAACTCTACTCGAAAACGGTCTATAAAATCCTTCTTTGTTGTGAACGGCCGCTGTCTACGCCTCCAGGTTGCTGCGGAACCTACCATAGCTAAAGGAGGCATACTCGTGACCAGTGCGCTGTCCGAAATAGCCATTGCCATCTGATAATCGTCGATCTCATAAAGAAAATCACAAGCAGGTGTCTTGTCGGCGTATCCTTCAAACCTTGGTACGGCCAAATTCAGCCGCAGCTGATTATCGCGATACCAGGAAGTGGGCTTTAGCGAAACTGCCTCGCTTCCTACCATTTCTCTGAAATGTGCCTTTGATTCAAGTAGCTCGAGCAGTAGGCCAATAATTCTGCTACAAATGTCCGACGTTTCGCTTTTCCTGTCTTCTGATTGCTCATGCCCGGAACCCGCCTGTGTGGGAGGCCGAACTGTCTCTGTCAACTGGGCGCTTGCACACGGTAAGTCCGACATCGCTAGGCACGAAACTGCATGAACCTCAAATTGCTACACTCGCGGGGCAAGCCAAAGCTCGAACAGAAATCACGTTGGGCGCCAAGTGATGAATACGGGTCCGCGAGCGATGGTCTCGCCCGACGAGTGAAAAACCAAGTCTTTCTTAAAAATACCGGTTTATTCCGGATCAACAGAAAAGTATAAAATAGAAAAAGAACAGCGTTGCTCAAAACTGCGCTGGAAACATGCCGTCGAAGTGTGCGACAATGGACTATGCAGAATAAAACGGAACACGGGTCAGGGCTTCACCGCGGCAACACAAAAAACACTGCGGCGCGGATAAGGCGAGTAATAGGGCCAAAGCGTTGATGAGCATACAAAAGCATTGCAACACGCGTGGCAGCACTCACGCTAACACTCCAAAGGCATTCTTGTAGGCGCCGCTTCCGTCTTCGTCTCGCAGGACTCCGTTCCGTCGTCCGTGTACATCCCGCCGGCCTGTGACGCTGCCTCGCCGCCCTTCGCTGGCCGGCCGCCCGGCGAAAACACCCCGAGCCTTGCTTCCGACGCGCTTATCTACCCTCGTTCTCGCGCCGATAACATGCCGCCCCCGCTCCGGACTGGTCGCTCATGCGTACTCGCGCTGCCCGGACGGACACCAACACAAACAGAAAAAAGCGCGCACGGTTTCAAACACTAAAAAGGGCTTTGGGGCCCCATAGTCGCAATGCTGTTTTCGATGTGGTCAGTGGGGTTTACTCTCTTTATTCATCCCGGTTCGCTTGTAGCTGGCAGTGTTCGAATTTATTACTTTAAAGATTCATGGTTGTTGAGCTGTCTCCAGGTGGCATCAGATTTATTATCCATGCTAACGGAGAGCTTAGACGAGCTAGCGGCAGCAGCTTTTATTCATGCGTGATGTTCAGGTCACCTAAGCCGTACTTGTCATCTGTATTTTTAGCTCTAAGCAACAACTCCGAAAGTGTTGACTGTCATTCTCTGGTGTGACTGACAAACGAGTGCTCGATTCTGCGTGTTTCCGGACTTTCCACGAAAATGACACCTAATTGAGACGATTCCTCTTCATACATTGATGATCCATTACGCGTGCCCTTTCGGTCATGGTGAATATGCAGTGGAAGTCTCACTATCCCAAAGCAAGGCTTTCGGTTGTCACCCTTCCGGTCGGTCTGAATTCCAATTGCGTAGAAACAAATACGAGCACCGGAGGACTGCGTTTGCTTAAGCTTCAGCTCAGCTTTAATGCCAAATTGTTGAGTAGAGGCATAGAAACGCAACTGTTGTATCGCTGTGTAGCTTACGCTGAGTATAACAACATAACAGTTACAGGGCATCAAAGCTCATGCCGAATGCAACGTAGGGTTGCTAACTATGCATTGTAATTACAAATAGTTAGTTGCGGTTAAATTCGATCAATACATAGCAAAAGGAAGTCATGTATCGTTGATGGCTTATGGCGAGTAGAATTGCATTGGTCTAAATGGAAGTACAAAATGAATGTAGATGATTAGTAAATTGTGTTAAACATATAACTTTAAGCTACCGCATCAAGCAGTACACTGTTCAAGTCCCGCAGAGCCCAATCGGAACACAAATACTAAATAGCCAAAAACGACGCGAAAGAGAGAGAGAGAGAAAGCTTTATAAGATGCAAAAAGAAAAATAATAATCTAGAGCTCCCGTGGTTGAGTCCTCAGTCCAGGACTCCTGCGGCTTTTCCTGCCCGCTAGCCCGTTCAATCAGCTAAAGCTGGTCTTTCAACTCTGAACTTGACAACGCAGCCTACAACTGCTCCGGCATGGCATACCGAATTATAGGCGCTGCATCTATTTTCTGCCAGGCCCATGTGTTATGATAAACTGTCCCGTTTCTGTCCACATCAAAGGGACATGTGTCCCTGTATACGGTCCGATGTATCCTGCTCTACAAAGACAGACATGGATAAGAATTTGTTTGTAGCTGCCGCCAAGACACCGACTGCTCCCTGTTTAACAACTTGTGGGGCGGAGGATACCGTCTTCTAGTCCCCCGGTAGTGCACCAAAATGTTTGCGTAGGTACGAGTCACTGCCTCAGTCTGTTCGGCCTCTGACCTCCCTCGGTTTGCATAACCTCGAGCTTTGAGATCGGCCTGGATGTTCCCGGCAATGCTGACGTGCCCCAGAAGACCAAAGTACGAGCTGTTTTGTGTTGCTTATCCTGCTGGCCTTTAAGATGGCGGCCGCGTTTTTGCAAATCCTGCGATTGGTGCATCCTTGGTTGCTTGCGAATCAGTCATTACTACCAGAGAACGCCCGCAGCTATTGCCCTCAGTGACTCTAGAGCAATAGCGGCCTCCTCGGTGTGAGACACGGTGCAGTTCCGTAGCGAGGCACTCATTTTCTATTTTAGCTAGCAATCTACCACCGTGGCCACCGCGTCTCTTTCGTTCGAATACATCGCCGCAGCTACATAGACGGTGTTCTTGTTCTGATAGGTATTGGCTAAGGCTTCCGCCCTGGCCCTACGCCTACCCTGATGAACGACAGGATGCATGTTCTTGGTAATTGGGGCTACTACAAACATAGACCGGATCGCGTTCGGTATGACTATCGTCCCTTCAATCTCCAGTATGTGGACATGATAGCCCTGTCTTCGGAGGAGTTCTCGTCCCGCCGTAGTGCGTTGTAGCCTCATCTTCTGACAGACATGCTGCGCTTCCCGGTGCTCTTCGTATGTGTTTGTTAAACCAAGGGCCATTATATTCACGTTTACGGTTCTTATTGGCAGCTCCAGCGCTGTCTCGTACACCTTCCTGAGGATCGCTTCCACTTGCTCTTTCTCCGTCTGACTCAGGTGTTGATACGGAAGACTGTACGTGGCTCTGCCTATCACAAGCGCCCGCACTAACTTGAGCGTGTCTTCCTCCTTCATCCCCTTTCTTCTATAGGTCACTTGCCTAATCATTCTCATTATCTGGACCGAAGATCCAGCTAGCAATCTGATCATGTCGGCCGAAGGGAAACGACGCGAAAATAAGTCATCACTGATCTAACTCGGTTCAGTCACTTTTAAACCGCTGGTAATTGTTTTCGCACTGATTTCGCTGTCGGTGATGCGTGTACAGAAACGAGTATTCGGCTGTATTTGCACCGCAGGTCCATCGAGCAGTCCTACTCACACCTGCCCAAGTTCATGTGCTACACGCTGAGCTGGCGAAATCACAAGGGGATGGAGTACGTCCACCAGAATCCGCTTTACTTCGGTGAGAACGCTATGGTCGTCCTTCTAATGGGTTCCCCATGTGTCCGGATCGGAGGCCAAATGCATGGACCCTTTCATGGTTCGTTGGGTCATTCTGCTTTCAAGAACTCCGAGAAGGATGTAGAATCAGGTCTAGCCAACGCTCTTCTACTTATCAGGGTGCTCGAGAAGAACTGTGTGATGACATTCCTATGGTGAAGGGCATCGCTGTAATATATCAATAAATAAGACCTTAGCTCAAATACATTTAAAATTGAAGGGAAAACATTTCCTGCTATCCGTTTTACGGGTGGTCACTAGATCATAAGCGAAAATTTCTTCTACCTAAAGAAAAGCAAGATTTTTTCTGACACTGCAAGAAAACCGTTTTTATAAGCATTCGTTCGTAATATCGAATTCACAACTACCGTCACTCTCTATTACAGTCCCAGTTCTAAAGAGCACAATTTTGATACCACGAATAATTAATGATTCAACTTCCGGAAGTAAATACGTGAAGTAAGGAAAGTGGTTCTTCAGTTGCAGTTGACACGTCACACGAGACATCTGGTGGAGGTGCTTTTTGGTCCTCTTAAATCCACAGCCCTTTCCCTGCTGCCCTTGGGCACTAGCCTACAAGCCACTGAACCAGCCACCGACTTCAAGGGCTCCAACCGAAGTCGATCTGCTGCCGGACTCCGTTCGAACCCAGAATTCCTCAACAATAGAAATGGCCCAGTCAACAACACCCGTTATCATCCAGCAGCCCCGACAGCCCCCCACCCCACCTTCAACGGCAACCCGGCACAAGATCTAGAGGACTGGCTAGAGCAGTACGAACGAGTTGCGCATTTAACAATTGGGATGACCTTTTAAACTCCGAAACGTTTTTTTTTCGTTCTTGGTGGAACAACGCGGACGTGGTTTGAAGAGCACGAGTCTTTGCTAATGATATGAGAAGACGTCACGAAAAACTTTTATTACAGTTCGCGAGCGTGGGAAGGAAAGAAACAGCGGAACTGTTTCTTCAGTCCAAAGTTCTGCTTCCAAACAAATCCATCCTCGCCTACGTTGAGGAAATGAAGCGCTTCTTCCACCAGGCCAACCCAAACATGACTGAAGGGGAGAAGGATAAATTTTATTGCGAAAGCAATATTACTCAAGGTTCAGAGCCTTCAGCGTAGCGCGGCCATATGACGCTTACCCATATGACGCTGTGACGTCACACACCAAGTGACACTAGGTTGAGAGCTGGGCTAACAACGCAAGCGGTCGGCAGGCGCTGCCAACTTGGGTCTCTCGTTTCACATTTTACGGTTATATCAGAATCAGCCTGCTAGGACCCTGGCCTTCACGTTACCTCTATAGGCCACTAAGGCACGTTCATACGACTTGGTTAAAGCGGGGCATTATATGTGGGCTGAGGAAGAAGAAAAAGAGGAGAAGAACACTCGGTCACCGACAGCTAATGCTTTCGCTCAATATTTCGTTCAGCAGCGTTGAACCCTTGTAATTTTTTTAGAGCGAGGCGTGAAAGAATCTTTTTTTACATGCCTCTTGATAAACCCTCTGCAAACCGTGGCCAATATGAAATCAAAGCGTCCTCAATAGAACAGACGCCCGGACTCGACAGTACAACCTGGCCTTTTCAAGTGTTTTCTGCACGAAACTGGGACGCCACAGCTACAAGTGGGGATAACTTCCATGTGATTGTACCTGCGCCGGTTGCTAACGTCGTCACAATAGCCCCAGGAAGCGACGTTCATGGACCTCATCCGTGAGAAAGTGCAGCAGCCACTTGGGAATCCTACCTCAAAGGATGCAATAAAATAACCCCAATATCTATGAATTGCCCCACTGGAGCACGCCGTTCCGCACCCTGACGCGAGTCACCAAACCCCCTACATCGTCACGTAAAGCTACCAAGAGACGAAGCGACTACATAGTGGAAGGAACAAGAACCAGAGTGGTTTATTTGCAGGCGTTTTTATACAAGGAGTGAGCGGTGCTGTAGGCGGCGCTGCGATTATAAGATCGTACAGGGCATGTCCGATATATCCCCAGAGGGTGAATTTGGGCTGGTTGGCGTATTATCTGTGGCTAAAAACAGCACTGACATGAGAGGAAGCAGAGAGTCCCCTCTTTCTCGGCTGCTTCTCGTGTTGGCGCTGCTTTTAGCCACAGCTCCACCCATCCCTTACGACGCGGTCAGGTGTCGAAAGAACAAGTGACAGATACTGCGCCTTTCTTTTCCTGTGAAACAATTATTACTATAGAGTACGTAGAGAAATGTTCACTCTATGTGCCTACATTTGCACAAAATGAATTCTTGTGCCAAGCAATGTAGTGTTTGCTGACTGGCCAAGCGGTCCTTCTATGCAGAGTTGAACCTGCTTGTGACGTGGATCCAGGAGTCCGTTGTGGAGATGGACCCCTATGAGCTCAACTTGGGCCTTCACCACGTGGACACGAGCAGCGCTGGACAAAAGCACGCCCTCAACTTACAGCCAAGCGGGTACTACACTGTCACATTCCAGCAGGTGGGTCACCTGTCGGTGTCTGAGCGCGGAGTTATTTTAAACCTTTCTGTGATCCCGCTGCGCTGGTCGGCTATTAGAGAATACTACGCTGGCAGTCCACAGAGAGAGAAGTAGGTCTTTTTTAATTAGGCAGCGGGCGACGCAGCAGAAGTGATTAGATTATTTGCTGTACTCAACTGAAAAGTCGAGTTTTATATGGCATTCGACTGTCAGCCGACCTCAAGCTGCAGACAAAAAGCGTGCGTTGACCTATCATCTTTACCCACGACACTTGATATTTGACCTTAGGTGACGTCATCTAGAAAAACACTGGATCGATGCATGCATCAATGCAGTGCATAATACCATGCATAGTACTTTGCATGATACTATGCACGGTACCATGCAAAACTATGCATGCTAGAAATTCTAGCTCTCTGCGGTGTAAGTGAATGGAAGCCTCGCTTACACACTTATGAGCCCCTAATCGTGCGATTCCAAAGGCTTCAAGAATTTCCCGCTTATTTCTTCCCCGCGCACATCCGATAATCTTAGTCCGTCCGAAGAGCGGGATACATTCCTGTTCATTACGATTACAAGCTCTACAAGAGTGATAGAGATCATGTCTTTTTTTTTCGAAGTAGTCCAAGACCTCCTGTCGTATTGCATCGTGCTACAACCGCCTACCACCCGCAAACAAACGGTCTCATGGAGCGCTTCAACCGTACGCTCGGGGACGTGCTCAAAATGTATGGTACATCTGCCTCTAAGAGCTCCAACCGGGACCAGGTACTGCCATTTTTAACGCTCGCGTACAACACTGCCACCCAAGCAACTTGGTTTTCGCCCTTCTTTCTGTTATAGGGCTGAGAACTATCTTGCACTCATGACACAATTTTGCCATATTGTCCAAATGCCTCTCAGTACAGTGTTTTGTCAGATATTGTATAGAAGGCTGTGGAATGCCATCGCCTAGCTCGCAAGTTTACCCCCAACACTCAAAGCTGTCGCAAAGACCAACACGATAGCGACCCCTTTTGCTCCGACGTTCCTCGCCGACAGCTTTGTTTAGCTATGCGTTCCTGCCACTAGCAAACCTATCGCGTCTAGGGCCTTACTAGGACTTCATCGCGTCTGGGAACGCACATCCCCTGTTAACTACATCATCGAGCCAGTCACCCCTTCTTCCGATCGAATCCGTCGCGACCGCGAGGTTAATCATGGTAGGCGCCTCAAACCGTATTACAACCCTCTCGTCTCTTCCCCGCGAGTCGCCAGGATGGCGACTTCTTCACGCGGGGGCATTGTAATGAAGACAAAGAACAGACGGCTCTGCGGCATCGCCATCATCATCGTTTGTCTCTGGCTCCCATCTCTCGCACTGAAGCTGTGCCCTGCGGATGACAATTCTGTCCTGCTGTGCCCGAGCTATCGGCAGCGCTAGACGTTCGACGAAGCTAATAAATCCACATTTCAGTTTCTTTAAATAAAGCATACACTTCGCTCTCTCTCTTACTTTCTGTCTGTATAAATATATATATATTGTTACGGCGCGCGCAGAGGAGCGCTGCGCCAGAAAAAGAAGAGGCGCGGGATGAGCGCGAGACGAGCGCGCGGCGCCAGCGCGAGGGTTACAGAACAAAAGAAGAGCGCCGGGGCAAGTGGTTTCTGCCTGGTGTCCTCCGTTCTTCTGTGTCTATCTCTAGGCGGGCACAGCGTCCCACAACATTTTGGTGTCAGAAGTGGGATGCAGCCGCTCACCCGCTCCCAAAGTCAAGGACCCGGCCTGCCAGACGACAGCACTCTGCTACCAGGCGATGGGGCCGACGACGCAGCGGCTGGCGCAGCTAGACCTAGACGCTCGGAGGGGCTCGGTCCTTCGCAGCAGCTGGATGGCGGTATTGAGCACCTCCTGGATATAGTTACTCAGCGGATGGACGCATGGGAGGCCCGTCTGACTGCCCAAGCTGTGGAGATGGAAGCTCTCCGGCGCGACTTCAGTCGCCTTGTGCCAGCCGAGCCGAAAACAGGTCATGAGTCTTTAGGCGTCACCGCCACCGCTGCCTCAAGCCCTGCCGTAGATGGGCCTGCTGTCGTATCCACCAATAATGTGCTCGGCGCGGGTACAACATTGGACGTAGTGGAATTATCCACGTTTGACGGCACTATCTCGTGGGATGCTTACCGCATCCAACTGGAAGGTATTGCGACGGCGACAGGCTGGGACGAGCAAATGAAGGCATGGATGCTCGTCTCCAAACTGAGAGGTCGCGCAACTGAGCTGCTGCACAACGTGCCGCCCGACCAGCTGGGCTCTTACACCGTCCTGGTGGGCCTCCTGTCCGAACACTACAGTGCTTCAGGCCAACCCCGTGCGCAGTACCACCGCCTGCGAGCCCGCCGTAAAGAGCCCGGAGAGACATACCAGGACCTCGCCGCCGCTACTGAGCGTCTGGTTCTGCAGTCGCTGTCGGGGGCACCTCAGAATGTCGTGGCCCTGGTCGGCACCGAGGCGTTTGTCGACGCCATCCGACTCCCTGAGGTGCCGCGCTTGCTCCGTTTTGGGCGTCCTGAGTACGTCCGCGCCGCCATGGGGCTCGCCATCGAGGTGGAATTGACTTTGTTGGCCACGCGGGAGTCGCCACTGTCTGCCGCGCGCACCGTCTTGGTGCAGACTCCTCGATTGGCAGTCCCTACAGTGGCCTCTAACCGATGCGGGCGTAACGACACCCGCATGACCTGCTTCCGCTGCGGCCTGAGGGGGCACTCCGCGAGGGACTGTGCTAGCCTTCCGACGTCGGAAAATGATTTGGTGGACCTCAGGGGGCACCGTTCCGCCGTTCCGACCCTTCTTTCGTCGGCGTCGTTAACAACTGAAGCTCCCTACGTACTTGTCGACGTCGCTCTGCTTGACCGGCACGGAGAGGCCTTGGTCGATAACGAAGCGGCTGTCAATGTGCTCGACAAATCGTTTATTGTTAACTAGCCCCCCTGGCTTATTCCAGCCGCCAAAACCCGGCTCTTAGCTTTTAACTGCGCCCTGGTGGAGCAATTCGGACGTGTCATAGTCATTCTGACATCGCTCGGAAAGACCCTCTCCACCGAGTTTGTTGTAGCAGACAGCCCTATTTGGCCAGTGGTCCTCGGGTGCGGGTGGTGCCACCAAGCCTGAGTCGTCCTTATTTTTACCACAACAGAACCACGGGCGAGCCGAAGTCTGCGAGGCCGGGTTTGCTTAGCCGCATTTCCAGTCTCGGTGTCGCCCTGTGGCAGCCCCTGGTGTCGGCGACCAAGCGTGCCTCAGAATCTGTGAGTTACCTCGCAACGAAGTGGCCACGTCGAATCAAGCCTATCGACGTCGCTACCGTGACTGTAGCATCTGCCGTGATTCTGCCACTGGGTGCGGCAATGTGGGTGTATTCCAAGCTTGACAGTCCGATCACAGCGGACGTGCTTTTCGAACCCATCCGGTGTTCAGCTCCAGCCTGTGAGATGACCTCCCCTCGAAGCTTTCTGCCTGTGCTCATAAGAGAGACCCACATATTTATGACAGCCGCGCACCTCTCGTGCTGACTCCTGGCATTCAATTGGGTACAGCTGCAATCCTGAACTCCGGATGACCGGTTGCGTCTCTGCAACCTGAAGCACCACCTCAGCACCCTCCAGCGCTGGCGGTCCTACCATGGGAAAGATTTAACTTTGGCCCCACCCTAACCGACGCGGAGCTTGCCTCTCTCAAGACCTTGCTGCTCGAACAACGCAGTTACTTTGCTCTAAGAGCCGGGAAACTCGGGTGCACTTCCTGGGCCCAACACCGGATCAACACCGAAAACCGCGGGCCC
>JAJIZL010032829.1:0-14792 GCA_023969395.1 Amblyomma maculatum
TTAATTTCAAGACTGACGTCGACTAAGCTATGTTATCTGCGTAATCGCCATAGGACGGTAATTGCTAAGCTCCGCGCACCCCCCCCCCCCCCCCCCCTGGTGTAATATCCCGGTTGGGGACTAATTCGGTTCTAAGATTAATTAAAACATGAAGAGGAAACGATTATATTAAATCTTTTCCATGCCTCACGTAACCTATACAAATATGAAACTTGCATCTACTGTTCGGCTCTTGAATGCACAACCGAGACAGCATGAAAAAGTAGTTTCATTATTTACTGGTTTTGGGTGGATACCACACGGTAGGGTCTATCATTAATTACAATTACATTACAATGTCCTACATGCGATCACAAAGAAAAGAACATGATTCCATAAGAAGGTTTAATGTCTACACTCTTTTCGTGCACGAGCGAGACATCACGCGCTAAGGGTTTCCTAATTGTTGGCCTAAGCTCGACAGTAGCTCCAAGAAATGCCCTCACTGTTTTGGGCCATCTTTTTAGACATCTTTCGCTTGATCCTCGTTTGTCTGAAGTCGACCTTGGTGAAATAGAAATACAGCACATTTATAAGAATCACGCTGTTTATGTACGCTACAAAGCTTCCCTTCTGATGAAGGATATTTTTAGACGGAACTTGCACCGATCGGATGGAGTTGATATTGTTCTCTCCCGACACGGGCAACTTCAGCACAGGTTGCTTATAATAAAATACAGCTAAAAACACGATGCCACGTTCACCCCTCTAAAGTGGCCCCCAACTAAGGGCATCGAACTCTTATCACGGTGCCAACTGTAAGCACATTTCGCCTATGAATCACGCTGCGAGTGCGCACATTCGTAGTGCGTCCAATACATTTCAGCGAGCGTGAAAATTGTCAATGACTGTGTTAAAAGCCGACTAGAATTCAAGCCACAAAACGACTTGTTTGTCAACAGGAATACTGCATTTACAACGAAAACGCCAACGCAGCTGATGATGATTGCTCCATGCAGCTGCAGGGAGCGTTTGCATGCCGTTGCCCGTTGTCGAGTAGAAAAGCGCGTTTTCCTTTTGCTGAATTCATTGACTGTATTTATTGCGTGCAGTTAATGCGGCCGGAAAATCGAGAAGGGCGACAGGCTCCGCTTAGTAGCGCACTTTTGTTGATACCATTTAGCCGAGAAAGTTTTCTAAAAGAAGCAGCGTGCCTAAACACCCCTATACGTAGCGGGGCGTGAGAGTCGGCTAGTCGCATGACGCTTGGATTCCCGATTTCGCTCAACAAAAGTTTTGTCTAGTTTGCCACCTTCAGTGAGCGTTCGATTACTGTTCTTCAATGCGAGCGCAGTGGCGGATCTCAGCCTAAAAATATTGCAAGTCCATAACCAGAAATACGACTAAATATTTGTAGTCCTGTCATTACGACAGAAGTTTTTTTTATTTGCGTAGTTTTTTTTTTCGTACATTTTTGTTCAAAGTCGATACACTTGTCTACTGAGGGCCCATGCAATGCGATGAGGAGCAAATTTAGCTAAATTTAACGTAGCTCTTTGCTCTGGCAGTTTGCTCGTCAGTGCTGTTTGCATGAGGTATTTGGTGCGCCAAAGCGCAAGTATTATCATCAGAAGTCCGTGCCTGCCTTTCAAAAAAAATCTGTTCCTTTGCACAGCACCTCTCAAGTGCTCTAGACAAAAGAGGTCGACTCTGTACCGTGTGTTTTTGTGTACCAACCTCTGGTTGTGACAACAAAAAAAAAAAATTCAGCAGCATTTTTTGAGTAGGCTAACTGGACCGCTTGGCGGAAAATTTGGTTTCAGAAAATGATCGGCAGGAAGGGTCTCGCTCATGGACCTGCAACGACTACAGACTTTATATGAATCGTAATTACCCCATCGTAATACGTTTCAACGTTCCTGAGACGCATAATATTGTAAAGAAAATTATTTATACTTCAAAGGAAATTAAATAACTAATTGGCTTAATCC
The DNA here is from genome assembly GCA_023969395.1 of Amblyomma maculatum. NCBI lineage: Eukaryota > Metazoa > Arthropoda > Arachnida > Ixodida > Ixodidae > Amblyomma > Amblyomma maculatum. The sequence continues at coordinate 1,971 of JAJIZL010032829.1, forward strand.
AACCTCCGGTCTCTAAATTTCAAAACTCTGAGAGCACTGCAGAATCTGCAGCGGAGAAATCCGAAAGCATGAGAGTTGCTGCTGCGCATGGCATAACACGCTACCCATGTTGAATACAACCAGCGTTCCATTGAATGCATCGAAGTTCACCGCTGTTCTAGAATTGGTTTACAGGGAAAAAAAGGTGCAGTATACGTCACTCGCGCTATCTCACTGACGCATCTCGCGGACAAATCTCGCCGACGCAAGTTTTGACACTCATTACACTCTTCTAATCGCTATCCCCTCGTTTATTTGGCTCATTATGTAAGAAGGCGTTTATCATTGCCTGACTCGCTTTGGGTCCTTAAACCCCACAAACCAAACCATCATTAAGACAGAAACACTTCCACTTCCGGTTGGCGTGATGTCACATTCCTTTGGCGTCGACATTAATCTTAAAGCTACTTCTACGTCTCACTGATTTTATTTTTACATTCGTGGCTGAAATTAACTAATCATCTTACTTGCATATTTTTTTTTTGCCGCAGCATGCTCACGGCATACATTATCCATCACAAAAATTCGCTTGATCCTAGCTTCTTTAAGAACGACAGAATGGCTGAGAACACGTTATGTACACGCGACCTTGTCGACATAACCTATAGTAATGTTTTCTCTGTGTAATGCAGAGTGGGTCAGAGAAATAACTCAAGTTACTGACATTCTAGTGGAAATCAAGAAGAAGAAATGGGCATGGGCAGGAATATGTAGTGTGAACAAAGGATAACAGATGGTTGCTTAGGGTTACAAATTGAATTCCAAGGGAAGGAAGTAGTAGCAGGGGAGGCAGAAAGTTAGGTTGGGAGATGAGGTTAAGAAGTTCGCAGGGGTCAGGTGGATCCAGCTAGCACAAGACCGGGTTAATTGGAGGAATATGGGAGAGGCCGTCGCGCTGCAATGGGTGTGGTTAGGCTGATGATGATGATAAATGTTTTCGCGTTAATAAGTCAGACGCGCCACCGCAGGGCCGCAAGGCGCGTTCGTCCGTGTTGAGAAAAATGTGGGAAGGGGGGGAGGGGTGCTTGTGTGAGCATGTTTTACATTGCGTGGTTTGCATATCCTGGTGACTTCGCTGTCCCGACGCATGATTACGAAATTTGCTGCTTTCTGCCTTGAGGAATTCTGTACAGATGCAGATGGATGCCCAGCCTGTACAGGTGCGTAGAGAGACGGCATCACGAGACAGGTTACGTCATCTATATGCGATTTTACAAATGATGCAGAAGCTTTGTACCCACGGTATCACAGTATCATTGTGCTATATGCCGCCTTTCAGATGTCATGGGCCTGCGCCGAAAACTTCCACAGCGCTCAAACAACAATTGTTTTACACTCCTTTTGTTTTTATCTATAGTTAAAATTTCAGTTTCAGTTTATTTATTTTCCATGTATACATGTTCGTAATCGTAACGCCATTTTTGCGTATTTATTAAACCCTAATCAACGTATTTCTAATTGCAGATAGCATCAGGATATGTCGCAAAGAGACGCCACAAAGCCAAATAGCTAAAGCATTTACTACGTCCCCGTCTCACACGCCTGAACCAGCCATCTTTTATTGTCTATGTGTAGCGTATTCTTCTCGTAGCCGAATTAGGAACCTGGGTTCGACCTGCAATGTTGTAACGGATGAAAATCGAGCAACGTCCACAGCTCGTTGGGCAGACCGCGTTCACCAGCGCTATTAGGTGTTTTCGTCTTCCCACGCGGGGCCACATCAGTTCCACAATACATGAGATATTACCCCCCTCTCCAAAAAAAATTGTCCCGATTCTAAATAGATATAAAAGAGAAAAATAACAGTTGGCGGAGGAACAGAACAATGTGCATGGGAGCAAAAGAGCGGCACGCGCAATTACTGCCCTTAAAGCGAGTGATCAGGTTCCAGTCTGCTGATACGCACAACGTCAGACTGAGAAGCACGACTCGAAAAGCGGACAGTTTCTTCAGGAAGGACTTCGTAATCAACGGCACTAACACGGCGAAGGGCCCTATTGGGACAAAACAACCAACGCAAGGGTTTTTTAGAGTGACCTCTATGCGGGATGGGCGTCTGTACCGAGACCTGGTCAGCGCGATGAAATTCTACGTCCAGGTGACAGAGGTTGTATTATTTAATTATTTATACATGTACCTGCAGCGCCCGTTGAGGGCGTTTTTGTAGGAGGGATACAGTATCAAAGCATACATCGTCATGCAGATGACAACTTGCAAATACAAAAGCAAGAGAAAAACAATAAAAATGATAAAAATACAAGGACTTCCAATAATGAGCAAACTAATAACAAAAGAATCATAAAAGCAAGAAAGACGCAAAAAATGGCTTATTGTAATAATAAGCAAACGTATACAAAAACAAAAAATTTTTGAAAACGCACAGCACCACAGCACATAAAAAAAAGGTTAATTCAACAAAAGGCACAACAGATCATTTTCAAACTTAGATTGCGGGGCTAAGACAACTTCTTCTGGCAATTTATTGCAGTCGTACACTGTTTTAGAAACAAATGAGTTTTTGGAGACATTTATATGGCACTGGTATTCTTGAACCTTTTAAGGATGATCTAATAAACGGGAGCATATATATCTGGGAGCTTTTATGTATAAAGTTTTAGACAAACCTGTTGCGCCTATAAAAATATTGTGAAATAGCTTAAGTCTAAAGTATTTGCGCCTGGCTTGCCATAGAGGCCACCCCAAATTTTCGCACATCTGAAAGGAGCTTCTCGGGAAATCATAGCTTGCGGACACAAACATTGCTGCTCGTTTTTGAACTCGTTCAAGTTCGCTGATAAGTATTTTTGTTTCAAGGTCCCAAGTCGCACAACTACATTCTAAGATGGGACGCACGTTTGTCAAGTAGAGTGTCTCCTTCAAATCAGCAGGTGCCCGCTTGAAATTTGCGTTTTAAAAAGTTTAACACACGGCTAGCTTTGGCAGCAATATGGTTTACGTGGTCGTTCCAAGAAAGGTTGTGTGCGAAGATAACACCTAAGTACTTGTAATTCTTAACAAATTATAAGTTGCTGTCGCCTAGAGAGTACTGGGTAGGTGAAGGTTGCTTTTTAATTTGTAAACTACAAAACTTTACGTTTTGAAAAATTTAATGTAATGTGCCATGTTTTGCACCCTACTAAGACAGAGTCAAGGTCACTTTGCAATTGATAGGAGTTGCTTATACAAGTGACGTCACGGTAAATGCAACAATCATCGGCATATATTCTGACCCGACTGGAAACCCGGTCAACTATATCACTGATAAAATTTTTAAAAAGAAGAGGGCCCAAAGCTGATCACTGAGGAACACCTGATAACTCTGCAATATCTTAAGAGCTTGCGACTGCAAGAATAACGTGTTGCTTTCTACCGACGAGATACGCTTCGAGCCATATTAGCAGGGTGGGTGGAACTTTCAGGGTAGCCAGTTTCAGTAATAATAAATTATGTGCGACAGAATCAAAAGTTTTCTGAAAATCCAAAAATATGCAGTCAAACTGGTTACTATTGTTAATTGAGAAAGCGACATCGTGGGCAAATACTGTTAGTTGCTAATCGCAAGAAAATCCCTTTCTGAAGCCATGTTGCATTGTACAAAAAAAAGTTGTTATCCTGGAGGTGCTTCAATAAATTAGTGTATATGATGTGCTCCAGCGATTTGCATGTGACACTTGTAAGGGAGATAGGCCTATAGTTCAGTTTTTGTTTTGTCGCCACTTTTATATAGAGGAACTAGGTTGGCGGTTTTCCAGTCATTGGGCAAACCTTGCAAGCGCGTTACTAAAAAGGGAGCGACAGAAACTGCACAGTTCTTCAATATGCAATTAGGAATCGGGTCAGGACCGGGTACTGTGTTTACCTTGAGCTTCTGCAAAAGTAACAATATTTCATGTACTGAGAAACCTTATGCCACCCATCTCCGTAAACTCATTCACAATATGTAAGCCGTACGTAGGGCACGCGGATAGAGAGAAGAACTGACTGAAAATAACAATTAAACTGTTCAGCCTTGCCTTCTAGATCCGAGCTATAGTTGACGTCATCTATAATATCGGAGATGTTGTCTCTTAAGCGCTGCTTACTTTTTACGTACTTCCACACTTGTTTTGTATTGTTCTTTATTTTTCCGCGTAGAACACCCAGATACGCACGTTCAGCCCTGCGCATCTGTCGCGTTATAATCTTGCTCTGCTCTTTCAATTTGCAATGCAAGGAAGGCTCTGGCAATTGATGGTACCTACGATATAAGCGGTGCCTTCCAAAGCTTATCTGTTCGACACTTTGACGGAATGGTGCGTGACAGAACGTACGTCTCCACTAGGGCCAGGAGCTCTATTTTCAGTAGGTGCCACGTGGATTGTATATCAAGTCTGGAACTGTTATGTCTGTTATGGGAGAAGGGCATCGAGTTCACGCGATAGCGAGACATAGTCTCCTCTTTCGTAATGGAATACAGTACGCTGTGGCGGCTTTCTACGATACTTGGCAGAACAGGACAATGTTGCGATTACCCCTTCATGATCGCTTAAACCGGGAATTGCTGTGATTGAAGAAACGAGGGTGCGATCGTTGCATAAAATCAAATCAAGTACATTTGCAGTACTGCAGCCTATTCTAGTTGGGTATTCCACAAAGTGGAATAGGGGAATGAGTGTTAACCATTCACGAAAAAAAGCAGTATCGCTGGGCGTCACGATTTTCGTATCGGTCAGGACTTTGTGCAGGCGCTCCGTGCGTCCGTTCCTCTAGGGGTTATTGGCGGTACTTCTCTGGATAGCTATGTAACTTGTTGCATTACTTCCTGCACTGGCTGTGTACTAAATGCAATACCGCGGTCTGTGATAAATACAGCTAGAGCGCGATGTCGAATCGCGATGTTTTCTACAAAAAAGTCTGAGCGACTTCGGCAGCAATACCACGCTGTAGAGGCCTTTTCTTTTCGCAAATAACGTGATCAATAATCGATGGCAACTAAAATCCATCTGTGCCCCTGAAATGACGTAGGAAACGACCCTGCTGAGTTCATACCGATTGGGTGAAAAGAGCATTTTGGTGGAGGAACAGGTTGGAGCAAACCGACAGGCTTTACAGGTCTACGGCTCTGTGAGTCATGACAAAATTTCACATACTGTCTCACTGTGACCACAAGTTTGGGCCAGTAATACTTGTGACGTATTCTCGCCAATCTTCGACTGAAGCTAAGATGTCCAGACGATGGTTTATCGTGACCGTTGCGCGGAAATTCGGTGCGAAGGCCAACAGGAACGATTAATACGTACATGGACTGAGAAGCTGCAAATGTGCGTCTGTATAAGACGTTGTTGCTTGGGGAAAACGAGGCCAGCGCACGCGAGAAACGGTGAGGTGTTTCTGGCGTGCGGCCTTCAATGTAATCAATGTGCGAACAAGGCTGAGGATTTTAACGCTGAATTTGAGGAAGGATTGACGTCATGACTGCTCAAGGAAGGCGTCGTCATCCAGATCAGTGTCAGTCCTGTCGAGCGGTAGTGGTAGGAGTGAGAGAGTCTGCGTCGGTGTATTTTTGGCCAGACTTGAATACCACAGTTACGTCGAGCTCTTGGAGCCGCAAACTCCACCGGGCGAGGCGTCAAGAAGGGTCCTTGAGGATCGCTAACCATCACAGGGAGTGATAATAACTGGCCACCCTGAACGATCATCCGTAAAGGTACGGTTCGAATTTAGTGAGCACTCAGACCACCGCGAGACATTTTTTTCCCGTTTTCGAATAGTTTTTTTTCGGAACGAGAGAGCGTACGGCTGGCGTAGGAGATGAGGCGCTCATTGCCGCATTGCCGTCCTGCCACTGCACTAATACGGCGTCAATTCCAATATTGCTCGCGTTTGTGTAAACTTCCGTGGCAGCGTTCTCGTAGGAGGGGCCTAATATCAGTGACAAATGGAGACGCCTTTGGAAGCCGGCGAATGCATCTTGTTGTTCTTGAACCCAACCAAAAGAACAGCATCATTTCCATCACTTTTCACTTCCCATCACTTTCCATCATTGGTTGGAATGTGGCCCGCGCTGAACAGAGGCCGACTGGGAGCACATTAAATTCAACCGAGCCATGTGGTGTTGTAAGGGCAGTTTCTTTCATGATCGCGTTCGTCGACCTCAATTTGCCAATAACCGCTTCTCAAATCCTTAGGCGAAAAATAACGTGCATGGCGAAAACGATCCACAGAATGAATGTGAGGAAGGGGGTAAGCGTCTTTCTTCGTCACGTTGTTCAGCTTTTGTAGTCGACGCAGAAACGGGAAGCGCCGTCTTTTTTTCTTGACCAACACAACGGGAGATACCCAAGCAGTTGTTGAGGTCTCTATAATATCACCGTGAAGCTTCTGCTCGGCCTGATGGCGAATCGCATCTTGTTTCGTTGAAGACAATCGGTAGGGGTACTGCCTCATTAGTCTCTCGATGTCTTCGGTAATTGTTCGATGCTTAACCACTGCTCTCTGGCAGATTTTGGGCGAGAAAGTACAACAGTTCGCGAACGAATGCAGAAGGGCTAGAAGGCTCGATTTTTTTTAATATCAGCCCTAGTTTCCCTAGTTTAATTTTCTATTTTCAAGTTTCTCTAAATTAAGGAAACCTCTCCAGAAATTTCAACATCATTTGAGCTGTTTTTCTAAATAGTTGTTATCGTTCTTTTTAAGTTTTCTCGGATTATTCGGTCAGGAACGACTCGCACGCTGCCGACGCGAGTTTTCTGCTTCCCGGAGCTGTCAAACCATCGCATAAAATGTCTTGGTTTGAATTACGACCTATCCTTCATGATACGTGATTTCAACATTTTACGGCAGAGGACCGGCTATTTTTAGCGCACGGCCAATAAAGCTTCTGTTTCTCTTTTATTGAGCCAAAGATGGTGTCATTATGTACAGTACTCACGGATTGAAATAGGACACTTGGAGCGCGTGGCCGTCGCTGCATGCAAGGCAGTGTGGTAAAAAACAGGCGGCTTATTGGCGACCGGAAGGAGCAGTTCTGCTTTTTAGATGTTCTCCCCCTCGCGCTACACCACAATGCAGCACCTTGGTCCCATGAGCATCCGCGGGCGGCGCTGCATGCAGCGACGGCCACGCGCTCCGAGTGTCCTATTGCAATCCGTGAGTACCGTACGTATAGTGGTGAGATGAGCTCGTGAATTTTCGAGCCCATCTTTTCAAGTTTCCTGGCTCATGCAATAGCAACTTTATTCCAACCCAAAAACCTAAGGGCCCATTTGTCAGCGGTTCCCAATTTCGTTAAAGTATAATCAATCAACCGAATTTTATTTGTTCTCTCAAGGAGAAAAGGGGGTGTCGGGTAAAAGCCGCCTAAGTGCGGCTTGACAAAGCCCGGCCACCTCTATGCACAGTTAGGCAGCAATGCTAGCATAATACATAAAGCATCATATTCGGTTAAATTGGTATACTACACTCCCCCCCCCCCCACCCATATACAGATACCAACGTATTACAAAATAGAAACACTGCACCTGAAAAGAATGAATTCAAAATACATTGGAAACGATAGTCATTATAAGACACATTGTATTTTAAGCATGATAATAAAAAGAAACATTCAATTTAAGATGAAAATCAGATAAGATACCTGATATATTCGAGCAATAATTCTGGAAAATCGGAAAGCACGGCATCGAAATAAGCGTGATATAATGTTGGCGCAAAAAAAAAAAAAAAAAAAAAAAAAAAGGCATTCTTGCTCTCCGCTATACCCGTCGAAATTTTATTGACCGCATTTTTATTACCTCGGTCGTTAAAACGATGACACGCCTTTGGTGAACCAAAAGTGCATGTTCGTTGGGACAAGATGCCGCATCGAATTCAGAGCTTTTGGATAATTCCTTTTACGCAAGGGTTTCTTTCGGGCATTTTAATCTGACAACAGAGGCACCTTTTGCATCTAACCTCATATAAATGCGGTCGCCTTAGCCGAGAACTCGAGCTCCGGACCTGTGGGCTGCGGCCACACAGCCGTACTGGATGTATATTTAAATTATTGTCGACGGTGTAGCAGAATATGTTTACTAATCGTCATTTTTCTGGCCGTTTGAAGAAAGCTTTTCGATTAAATAACCACTGACACAATGAACCCTCAAATGAAGGTGCTGAGGAATTAGCATTTCGAAGAATCTGACTTTATAGGATTTTATTACTGAAGCTATAACACACAGAAATAATTAGCAGTTAATCGGCGCGAAATGAAGTATTTATAAATAAACAAGTTATATGTTTTCTGTTAAAGAGATATGTAATCTAGCCTTCTGATGTTTTGCAAAATGAACTTTGAACATTTAAATCATTATATGTTTTCATATGGGTGTGAAATTATTCATTTTTACTGCAATCGAAGAAATTGAAGTTTTAATTCCTAAACAAAACATTTCTTTTTCGCAAATACTTATGATTTTCAGCTCTCTTAGCTTTGATGGCGAGCGTAACTTTCTTACAGATCTCCATCGTATCTTTTTCCTTCACTGCAAAGTTGCGAATTGTAACCAGCGCGATTACTTTGTCCGATCACTCCTTCTAAAACGCCTTTCCTTCCGAAGTATTCTCGCAGCTATAATAAAAGTAGCCCCTAATGGCTATGAAGCCTTGCTTGAATAAATAAGCATTTCTATATATCATCGAAGACACCGCACGTATTCATCTCATACTCCGCACCACTTGCATAACTTGTTCAACATGTATGTGCCAATCACGGCGCAATAGTGAATATAGAATTATTGAATGGTTCGCTAGGGCTTGCAATGAAAAAATCCTTAAGTCATATACATACTATTGCCGTTTTTTCTGCATGCTGACTCCATGCGTTTCTCATGAATGTCCCGAAATCGACGTTCGGTACTTCGAAAGAGCAGGTTAAATACCTCACGATTCCATCTTCAATGACAATATTATCGGATTTGGCATCTGACTTCTCCTTGTTCTGAAAAACAAGAAAGAGGAGATGTGTTTTTAATAGTTTGGTCGGTAAACATATCTGCACCCACGTATGCTTACACCACATAACTGAGAACACCAGTTAAGAAAAACCCCTAGTTTCGAAAGGCCCTCATAAGTGATGATAATTTTATAATGTAAACAGCCAAATTGATGCCTAGATTTTGTCTATTACTCGGCGCAAACAACAAAGCCCCCTACGTCCACATTTTATTTATTGCCAAGTGCATCGGGGCAGAGATTGGTGTTCTACAGTGCCACCGGATACTCTTTTTCGCATAGGGCGGTAAATTCCTACAGGTAATAAAACACAATTCAAAACAACAATACACGAAAGAAATACAAAGAGCGCAAAATAGACAGGCCACAAGCGCTCGCATTGATATCGAATGATGAACATTAAAACAGGGATTGCTTTGGTTTATGTAGCTCAACGACCCAAAGCGCCACACGATATATGAGGCATTCCGTAGCGAAGTGCTCCGGAAGTTTTGACCACCTGGGGTTCTAACGTGCGTCAACATCGCGCAGTACACAGGCACCTTGCTTTTCGCCTCCACCGAAAAGCAACCGGGATTTGAACCCACGTCCTCCAGTTCAGCAGTCTAGAGTCCATATCATTTAGCCACCACGGCTTGCCGCTCGAAAATAAGCAAGCGTAAGCACTTTAGGTTCCAGGTAAATATTTAACATCATCAGTGGCTAACATGCTGTAAGCAGTGGTATAGCAACGCCGTGCCTTCACTTGACCTAAGATAATAAATGCAGTGCTTACATTAGGCTTATACTCAGTACCATGTTATTGGGACACCATGCTCCGTGCTAGTGATCTTCAGAGTGCTCCAGGGAATGGCTGGAGCGCACCACCTACTTCTGTGGCATAGTTATATCAACGGTAGCACTGAAATATATGCATTTCGCCGTATATCTTCCATTCGCATTAACCACAGAAGTATATATGTGCAAGTTGCAACATGCAGCCATCTCAAGTTATCTGCCCCTAATTACCTCACTACCTACATATATCACCACCAGCGGCTTTCAAACATATTTTCTCCATGCTAAAGGGCCGACAGGCAAGTAGATTGCTTTAGAGATGGCGCTCGCGAACGAAGCTTGCTTCCGGCTCTCAATGTGCCTGCTAATTATTGATGCCATGGAGACTTTGTTGTGGCGGCACAAGCGCGTGATGAGGCGTTTGATGCACCAGACTTATTGGAAACACCTTCAATCTCCTTCTGATTTGCTCTACTTCTCCTTATTTCTTTACTGGCCCTCTCCATCTTGTACAACTCATGTCTTTGGCTTTTTGTTGAAAAAACATTGATCCCAATCGTTTTCTGGTTGCTGAACTATAATGTTATCGTCGTTCAAAACATTCAGAAGCCCTCCTCCCCCCCCCCCCCCAAAAAATAAAAGAAACAAGAAATATACTGCGTAACTCATTTATCATGGGTAAAGTTTGGTTTGGTTTGTGGGGTTTAACGTCCTAAAGCGACTAAGGCTATGAGAGACGCCGTAGTGGAGGGCTCCGGAAATTTCGACCACCTGGGGTTCTTTAACGGGCACTGACATCGCGCAGCACACGGACGCCACTTCGTTTCGCCTCCATCAAAACGCAGCCGCCGACGTCGGGTTCGAACCCGGGTACTCCGGCACAGTAGTCAGGCGTCTTACCACTGCACCACCCCGGCGGGGCGTAAGGGCTAACATCCATATTATCCAAGCCGCAATTTCAAATATTGGTTCCTGCCTCGTTTACGCACCAATTATGGTGCTTCCCTGTACATTTTATTTATTGTAGTTTTTTTTTTTTATTCTCCGTGGACATTAGGTGTACGTCGATGCTCTGTTGTTCCATATAGGATAGGAGGTGAGTCCAGATGGAAAATAGAAGTTTTTTTTCGTCCATATCGTCACGTGTGATACGGGAAAATAAATCAAATTAAATTAATAAATATTCCTGCGAATGGGACTAATTCAGCCATTAAATGCTGCGCACTGTCACCCACCGAGTGCAAATGTGAAGCTTTCCGGCGAGATGGAAACACTCTTCACAGAACTTTTAGCTGTTGGACGGTACATTTTTGCTGCTCCGTCGTTTGAGTGATTTGTTCAAGGCCAGCTTGTACATGGCTTAATGTCTGTCTTACCTTTTCATATCATCCTATTATCAAACAACTTCCCTGAACTAGCATTACTCTTCGAATTATGATTTCTTTAACCACTACCACTATGCCTCGACTTGCGCAACTCTCACCTTGCCTTCCTGGAACCAGCCTCAGTGACCTTGTGGTCATTGTCAGGCAAGCTGCAATTTTCCGCACAGCTGTCTAGCAACCATTTCTGGCTTATGCGGCGTCCAGCTGAAGCGCAAAACCTGGCCCTCACAGAGCGTTTATGGCCTGCGAATCAGCCGCGTATGGCAGAAACAACCTTCCACAACCAAGTACCAGAAACCGGCGCAGGGCAAACGAGCGTCGTAGAGCAAATTCGAGGCTGTGTGAGTTTTTACGCTGAAGCGAATTCGTAGACAAAAACATTCCATCCTTCTTTAAATGTCTCCTTTCTTCGTCCTGTGTACTTGTTGCGCTTAAAATATGCATTCGCCATTCCATCCGGTCCAGCCTTATCCCGTGAAATGTACCACTCATGGCCTGTGAGGCCCTAGAGCCATTCAATATTAACAGACGTGAAAGTTGTCATAGGGCTCATGCGTCAGAACAAAAACGTCAGTTCTATATATATGGTGGCCAAGAGCATTAAACATTTTGAGGACACTTTGGCGACTAAAATGATGAAAGAGGAGAGCCTGAGTGCTACATTCTACTACGCAACTGCTGCGCATGTAGCGATGAGTAAAGTGAGGGACTACTCTTTCACATCCTGCGAGGGCCCATCGCGGGCCCTTGAAGTTCTAATAAATAAATAAATAAATTCAGTGAATTCTGCTTGGCAGCGACGAGATCGCGCTCCTTGTATCTTCGCAGTTGTTCTAGGTTTACTGTTGTGTGGTGGATTTTAGCGGGTGCACGGCATTAATTAGTATTAATAAATTACGCAAATGTCACTGATCAGTAATATTTATTTCTTATTATATAGTCTTTCATAAATAATTATTAATTAGTAATTATTAACAAACCATTTATTACTCATTATTTAGCTATTAGTTCTCGTGTATTGATAAGTAATTATTACTCATTAATTACCCTGTCCTGTACTAGCTGCATACACTTGACCCCTGCGAATTTCTTAATATCCTCCACCCACCTAATTTCCTGCAGCGCCTGCTAGCTTATCTTCCCTTGGAATCCAATTGATTACTTTTAAAGACCATCGGTTATGCTCTCTTCGAAGTACATGCCATGCCCGTGCCCATTTCTCTTTATTAATGCGGAAGCATTACTTCGCTATAGTCACAAATTTCTGTCCGCAGACAGCGTCAGCAAAATCGTGTTCGCAGCAGTTGTAACTGAAAAGCGGTAGAGGTTAACGAGTGGTGTCAATTGATAGAGGGTGACATAATGTTTTGCCCGAAAAGATAATTAGGTCAATAAAATAATTAGGTAATCAATTAGAGACAGGACACGCAAAATCGTTTTCGCAGCAGTTGTAATAGAGAAGTGGTAGAAGTTAAAGAGTGGTGTCAAACGGTAGAGGGTGGCGCCGTGCTGTGTCCGAAAAAATAATTAGGCCAATACGTTAAATGGGTAAATGTAAGAGGAAAAAACGTAAAAATAAAGCCACAATGTTCTCATTAGCCAATGTCTTGGCACCACATTTGAATATATCAAATACTAAAAAAATTATATC
>JAJIZL010032829.1:15192-45148 GCA_023969395.1 Amblyomma maculatum
GGAGCCTTACTCAGGAGCCTCGCGAACTAAGGTCTGGTGAATATGCATTGTTGCTTCACGGCCTCAGCCGCCAGGCGGATGGCTTGCTGCTGCTGAGCGGGGTCCTCGCTTCGCAGCAGGGTCTCCCAGGCGTCTCTATCTATATTTTCTTTAGCTCCTGGGCTGTTGTTACATTCCCAAATAATATGATGTAGAGTGCCCCATCTCCCACATGTCATGCAACGTAGATCCTTTTCATCTTTTGAAATTGTTGCATATACCCAAAAGGGACTAATATGATTGCCCCCTTGTAGTCTCCTCCATGCAATTGCCTCCCCGTTTCCGAGGGAACGGTCTGGCGGCGGATAGACCCTTCTGCTTAGTTTATAGTGCTCTGTAACCTCTTTATACGAGATTAGGCTATCTTTTACATCCATGCAAGAGGGCTGCTCGACAGCCGCCCTGTGATAGAGAGCTCGGGCAAACTCGTGAGCAGCCTCATTCCCTGCGATGGATTCATGTGCTGGTATCCATATAATTTCCACGTTGCGCTCAAGCGGCCTCGATTCGAGGACTCGTTTAGCTTCTTCTGATATTCTTCCCTTACCGAAATTTCTGACCGCAGTTTTGCTATCACATAGTATTAATTTAGCCTTAGTGCCGACACAAGCGAGCGCTACTGCCAATTCCTCCGCCGCGTTGGCGTCTCTCTTGCGGCTTGAAGCCGATACTACAGGTGCTCCTGTTCCGTCGACTACTGCGGATACGGCTGCTGCTTGCCGTCCACATGTAGCATCTATGTAGGCCACTTGTTCTGCTGATTGTTCTCCCATTCTTTTCTCGTAGGCTCTGGCTCTATGCCCGCGCCGCTCTTTGTTATATTCGGGATGCATATTTTTTGGCATAGGCGGGACGCGTATCCTGGCTCTTATCTCTTCCGGGATATCCACTGTCTTATGAGCAGTGTATCCCGGTTGGATGTCTATCCATTCTAGTATTTTTCTTCCTGTTTCATATTGGCTAAGTCGCTCCAGCTGAGCTATTCTAACTCCCTCAGCTAGCTCGGCCCATCTGTTGTGGATACCCAATTTCTCAAGACGTTCCGTTGATGTGGATATGGCAAGTTCCAGAGCCCTCTTGGCACATTTCCTCAGTATCCTCTCTAGTTTATCTATGTTCTCTTTGTTCATATTTAAGTACGGCGTTGCATAGCAGACTCTGCTTGTTATGTACGCCTGTGATAGTCTTAGGAGGCTTCTGTCTTTTAGGCCTCTCCCTTTTACTGTTATCCTTCTGAATATGCCTTGCACTTGATCCGCATATGTTGCTAATTTCTTTATGGTATTGGTATTGTTGCCTTTATGATTGATAACCATACCCAGGACCCTCATCTCCTCGACCTTCGGCACCTCTAGGCCCTCTACTACTACTTTGATGTTTACTGGCTTTTTGTATCTGCTGTTGGTGTTGTACCTAAAGAGCTCCGACTTCTGCGGTGAGCATGCTAGTCCTCTGTCGGCTGCATACTTCACCACGGCGACATCAAGAATGTGATGTCACGCAACAAGTCGACCCAGAAAAGGGCATAGGAAAGAATTGGCGTGCAATTTGAAAGTTCCAGACTAAAGTGGGAAATTAAAACAGCCAATTAGGGTGACGTCAGGGATGTGATGTCACGCCACCGGAAGTAGAGCCGAAAAAGGCATAGGAAGGGACTGGCGTGCAATATGGAAGTAATAATAATAATTGGTTGACAGGAAGGGAAAGGCGCAGTATCTTCATGATGATCTACCAAACTTGTTTCTGTGGAAACCTGAACCGCGCCGTAAGGGAAGGGAGGTACGGGGGAATTAAAGTGGAAAGAGAAAAGGAGGAGTCGTAGTGGAGGGCTGTGGAGTAATTTCGGCCACCTGGGGATCTTTAACGTGCACTGGTATCGCACAGCACACGGACGCCTCTTCGTTTGCCCTTGCCCTGCCCTTGCCCTGCGCAGTCACGATGTCCGCAGTGTGGCCAGGACGACATTCAAGAAGCCCATGACTGCCAACCCAAGTGCACAGTGTGCGAAGGCCCACATCCCATGGGGTCGAATCAATGCAAGTTCAAATACCGAACATCACAACCAGCCAAATCCAAGACAGGTCAAGACAGTCACCAGTCCAGGGCCAAGTTTCGGGACCGGTCCAGCCGCAGAGGCACATCTAACAGCGGGGACCGACTGACCCAACGGGCCCAGTCCAACAGCAGCAACTCAGGACCACGCGGCTCCCGGTCATCAAGCAAAGGACGTGACACTAGCGACAAGGCGTCGCACCCCACCGGCAGTCGTCCAGCTGAGAAAACAACAGGACCCCATTACAAGGACCAGCGCAACGACGGCAAGGTGAGCTGGGCAGATGTAGCTGCCTCCTCCCCCGAAGCGTTGGCTTACAAACAACTTAAAGCAGAGATCGAGAAACTAAAGTCAGAAAATAGGAAATTAAAAGAGCAACTAGGCGTCGCAGCCAACCCGAAGAACACATTACCTCCATTGACACAACAGGCATGTCCGATGGAGGAGGACAAGGAAGAGGTACACCCTCCGTACCCACAGGAGCTAAATACTAGCACTATCGACAGGCAAACTGCACTAGAGACGCCACAGCAGGCGCCAATGCCGCAGGTACCACAACCGCAGGCAGCAGCACCGCAGGCACCCATGCCGCAATTTATTGAGAACACCGAAACACAGGACCGCATTACCCGCTTGGAAAACACAGTCCAAGATCTCATGGCCAATAAATTACAAATTATGATCGAGACGACAATCAAAAGCATGTTAGAATCAGTCATCAAGCCCATGATGGAAAAACTTGAACCAGTTCTAATCAGGATGCAAGCGCAGGAGATTAGAATTGACCGAAAAATTCAGGAATATTCGGATGTTTCTCACAACAAGGGCACAAAACTACAGGGCAAAATGGGAAATCGTCGCCTAGTCATCCCTGAACTTGATAAAGAACCTGAAGATCCACCACAGGATCCGACACACATTTCTAATCCTCAACATGGCGCCACAACCAAGACCTAAACTCACCATCCTACAATGGAACTGCAGGGGACTAAAGCGCAAGAGGGAAACATTACAACAATACATAGACTCTTATTCTCATGCGCCGCAAATAATAGCCCTGCAAGAAGTAAATATGGAGGCTAAGATCAGAGGATACTCAACACATCAAACAAACCCCTCGACATGTATTTTGGTCCACAAATCATGCACAGCAACCACTGTAGACCTTGACCTACACAGCGACATTGAATATACCTTCATAAAGTTGCTACCACAACACCGTAACAGCAAGGGCACCTATATACTCAATATATATAGTCGCCCCAAACAGCGCCGCGCAGCCTTTGACGCTATCTTTATCAAAGCACTAAGAGAAGCTCACACAGCTCCCCTAGCTATAGTCGGCGACTTTAACGCTTCTAGCCCATTATGGGGATATCCAAAGGAAGACACTAAAGGCAGGAAACTAGCTTCCGCCATCGCTGACATGGCACTCACCTTACTTACTGACCCGCAGCATCCGACTCGAGTCGGTACCAGCATAACTCGGGATACCTCCCCCGACCTGACGCTCGTCCGCAACGCCCGCAACTATGAGTGGCTCAATACGGGAGAGACCTTAGGCAGCGATCACTACATGCTGCAGACCATCTTTGAAAGCAACAAGCACAGCAAACCTCGTGGGCAAGCCAGAATGACAGACTGGGAGAAATTCAGGAAGGATACTAAACTAGTTACATCGGAACAAATAACTAGTTACGAAGAGTGGGCGGCATCTATTCTCGACCTTAAAGAAAACCTCACAAAAACCCTTGCCACCACGGAGGACCACCCAGCTGTTGACAACCATCTTCTACACCTTTGGGAAGCTAGGCGTAGTCTCATAAAACGGTGGAAGAAACAAAGGCACAATCGAAAACTCAGAATTCGAATAGCGAAGCTAACTACTCAAGCAGACCAATACGCATGGGACCTCGCTCGCACCAATTGGCTAAAAAGGTGCGAATCCCTCAAAGGTCGCCTAGACAGCAAGACTACGTGGAACCTTCTCCGATGCCTAATTGATCCACCGAAATCGAAGAGTGAACAACGTAGAAATTTGCATCGAGCCTTACACAACTTTCAAGGCACGGATGATGAACTCATGGATGAACTCACGCGTCGCTATATCTGCACTTCGAGAGACGCAGAACCCTCAAATCCAGAATACCGGGGGGAACCGAACGAAGACCTAGATAAAGACTTCACTTTAGAAGAAATCATAGCAGCACTAGCAGATATGCGCCGAGGTACAGCCCCGGGACAAGACAAAATTACGGTCGGACTTCTAACCAACCTCGGCACGGAGGCACTGCAGCAACTTACGGATTACGTTAACGAATGCTGGCGCATCGGCACCATTCCACAGGCATGGAAAACAGCCAATGTACACTTTATCCCCAAACCCGGCAAGAAAATCAGCATTGAAAACCTACGCCCCATATCCCTCACGTCGTGCGCAGGCAAACTCATGGAAAAGGCAGTCCACGCACGTCTCTCCAACTATCTAGAGAACAACGAGCTACTGCCACACACGATGTTTGGATTCAGAGCACATCTGTCCACCCATGATGTGCTTCTGCAACTCAAACGCGAAGTCATTGATCCAGCACGCAGAAACAGTGACCGAGCACTTCTATCCCTCGACCTCAAAGGAGCGTTTGACAATGTCAAACATTCCACAATCCTCCAAAATCTCCAGACCACCAACTGTGGCCAGCGAGTCTACTCATACATCTATGATTTCCTTAAAGACAGAACAGTCAACATCAGCATCGGCACTAAACAAACAACGCAAGTGAAGATGGGCACGAGAGGCACTCCGCAAGGGGCAGTATTATCCCCACTTCTGTTCAATATTGCACTCCGCAATCTTCCACCTCTTCTAAATCAGATACAGGGCATACGACACGCCCTGTACGCTGACGATATAACCATCTGGACAACTAGGGGTAGTATGGGAATGATGGAAGAACAACTACAAACAGCGGCAACAACAGTTCAGAATTATGCACGAGCGTGTGGACTAACCTGCTCTCCCGAAAAATGTGAACTCCTAGTCTTCCGCCAGCACAAAAATCAGGCCACGATCGACATCCACGTTGACAACTCACCCATAAAGGAAGTTCAGACCGTTAAGATACTGGGTCTATGCATCAATAACAAGGGCAACAACCACCTCGCCATCCAGAAACTCCGCCTCGTGAGCGAGCAAGTCGGCAGGATGATCGCCAGAATAACGACGCGGAAATCAGGGATGCGCGAAGAAGATACTCTCCGACTGGTGCAGGCCTTCGTCGTGAGCCGCATCGTCTATGCGGCACCCTACCTTCGTCTCAAGAAGTTTGACATCAAGAACCTCGACGTCATAATCAGAACAGCCTACAAGAAGGCCCTGGGCCTCCCTCTTACGACATCGACGGACCGGCTTTTACGACTGGGCGTCCACAACACGGTAGACGAGCTGATTGAGGCACACCTCACGGCGCAGGTGGTACGACTCTCCACGACTCTGACTGGCCGACAAGTCTTGAACGATTTGAACATCAATTGCCCCGAACAGCTAGACCCTAAAAGCGACATCCCAGCCTCATGGAGAGGACAATTCAAGGGAACTCCATTACCGAGGAATATGCACCCCGACTTTCACCAGCCAAGAAGACAAGCACGAGCGGAAGCTATAAAAAGGCACTACGGCGGGCGCGAGGGCGTGTTCTATGTCGATGCTGCGGGTCCTGAACAGGGAATGGCGGCCGTTGCGGTAGTACACCAAGATAAAACAGTGGATGGACTAATATTACACAGCCATGACACACTGGCTGCGGAGGAAGTGGCAATTGCCCTAGCTGCGACACACACTACCTCAGAATACATTCTTACAGATTCACAGACAGCATATCGCAATTACCTCAGGGGCAGGATTGCACCGCTAGCAGCTAAAATCCTGCAAGATAGTTACACCCGTGGCTACCAACCCATGGATAAACACTTAGTATGGGTACCAGGTCACCAGGGCATCCCAGGGAACGAGAGCGCACACGCCTCAGCCCGAGCATTTCTCCCCCGGGCACCCAATACGGATCTCGTGGAACCTCCTATCCCATTGCTAACTTACACCGAAATACTTCAGCACTTAAGATTATCTCGCCGGGTCTACCCTCCACCGGCAAAGACACTAGACAAAGGGGAGGAGATACACCTCCGCAAGCTACAGACCAACACTTTTAACAATCCACGCAGACTACACGCAATAGATCCAGAGTCATTTGACTCACAATGCAAATTCTGCGGGGAGAAGGCGGACCTATACCATATGGTGTGGGCATGCCAGCGAAATCAGACTGTCACTATTAATAACCAGCCAACGCAGGAGGGGTGGGAGGCAGCTCTGACCAGCTCGGACGCAAGGGTTCAAAAAGAACTCATCGGAAGAGCGCGGACAGCAGCCTACGCCAATGGGGTTCCGGACTGAGGACTCCAACCGCCGCTACAACCTCCTAATCATTTTCATTAAAATATTTTTACCACCACCACGGTGGTCGGGTCAAAAAATGGGTAAACAAGAAGTGAATTAAAGTTATGTCAATGTTGTGACGTCACGCAACCAGAAGAAGAGCCGAAGAAGGGCATATGAAAGGATTGACGCGCAATTTGAAAGTATCAAATACAAAAATGCGCAAACAAGATGTGCATTAAGCAACTAGAAGTAACCAGAAGCAACCAACAGCAGCATCCGAGTTTACAGGAATTGGTTTACAGGGAAGTAAAGGCGCAGTATCTGTCACACTTGTTTCTGTGGGCACCTGAAGTCCCTCGGAAAGATCAAAGGTAAAATCGGCTTCAGACTGGTTTAAGGCGCAAGCCTTAATGGCTCATGGTGTAGTGGACAAAATGTGTCCCGCTTTTGAGGCAGATGATTGGCCGAGGCGCGATGACGTCATAGAGGTCTCGACCAGAGCACCATCAAAGTATGCGCGAATGTGTGTGTTGCGAATTTGCATGGTCGCAGCGGAGCACTAGAGCAAGATGACCAGCGTGGCAGGCTCTCATTCTGAACAGCCCGTGCCGTGCTTGCGCTCCGAGCATGCGCTGTAGATCTTTATTTTCCTCTAACACAGGCTGGTAACGCTGATCTCAGCGCCTCCGCTTTATAGCGTCGGCGGGCGCTATAGGGCCCCCCGCCTAGACGGAACAGCGAAATGTACGCACCGACGGGGCAGATATGGGGGTGCCACGGCGGCAAGCAGGTCTGCAGATAAGCAGGGATCATCTGAGGGGAGCTTCTGGGGAAGTATCTCGAGGTACGCGGGTTTTTTGGCGATCTAGAGAGACGGCCTCTTCACGACTATCCAGCAGGATTGTCGCTGACTTTGTCGTCCTGCTGAGGTCGCGGCACGGGCCGTCGTATGAGGGGGTAAGAGGCGCTTTTACAGCGTCTCGCCTGAAAAACACATGCGTCGAGGAAGCAAGGTCTGGGTGCACAAAGACTTGATGGGCAGATGAGCGAGGCGGCACTGGGCGCAGATGCTGAAGACAGTCTTGTAGGCGATGAAGGTATTGTAGGGGCTGGGACCAGGGAGCCGAAGGTACGAACAAGTCTCCGGGAAGCCGCGGGAATGTACCGAAGACGAGTTCGGCCGCCGAACAGCCAAGGTCACGACGCAGGATAGCACGTAGGCCTAGGAGCACCGTATGGAGGTGGTCGACCCAGTGCTCGCGATCCAGGCGCGCAGTGAGGGTAGCCTTGAGCTGGCGATTGAGCCGCTCTACCATGCCGTTGGCATAGGGATGGTATGATGTTGTGCGGCAGTGTTCAGTGCCGAGTGGCCATGTGAGCGAAATGAAGAGGGCACATTCGAACTGGCGGCGGCGATCCGTGGTAACAATGCCGGGGCAGCCGAAGCGGGAAACCCACGCTGAAACGAAAGCTTTGGCAACTGTTTGCACAGTAATGTCCGGAATTGGCACGCCTTCGGGTCAACGAGTGAAGCGATCAACCATCGTCAGAATGTACTTGTAGCCCTGAGAGGGGGGAAGCGGTCCAACCAGGTCATGATGAATATGGTCAAAGCGCGATCCAGGCGGCAGGAAAGACTCAGGGGGAGTCTTGGTATGGCGTGTCACTTTGGCGGACTGGAAAGCAAGGCACGAGAGGGCCCAGTGGCGAGCGTCGGTGTTAATGTTCGGCCAGACGTAGCGGCTGCGTGGCTCGGATGCTAGGATGGCAGATGTCGTGGAGGGAATGGAAAATGGCACGACGAAAGGCCTCTGGCATGAACGGTCGCGGTAGAGCCGCTGATAAGTCGCACCAGAGCGATCCGGATACAAACGGATGAGGCACGAGCTGCAGACGGAGGGCTCGGGAGTGGGCACGCAGGGCTTGCAGCTCAGGGTCTTCAAGCTGCGCCCGGGCCGGAGATTGCCAGTCCACAGCAGGTGAAGACACGCCGATGGTGGTAATGCGTAAAAGTGCGCCAGCTGCCTCGTTGTCGGTGCCTTTGATAGGTCGAATATCGGTTGTGAACTCCGATATGTAGGCCAACTGACGAAGTTCACGGGCGACGTACTTCGAAGAGTTCGTACGGAACACATGCACCAGAAGCCTATGGTCCGTGACAACGTAAAATGGCTGGCCCTCCAAGAAGTGGCGATAGTGCTGGATGGTGCAGTAGATGGCAAGCAGCTCACGGCCGAATACGCTCGGCCGTGAGCATTCGGCCGGAAATGGGCGAATTCCCAGCGCCGAGATGTGGTGGCCCAGGAACTCCAGCTCAGAAGAGTCGAAAACACATTTCTGTGCATTGACAACCAAGCCAAACACTCGGGGGCGTTGAAAACGTTCCCAGAGGCGACGATCGTGATCCTGCGGAGAACGACTCGCGGCGAGGATGTCGTCGATGTAGGCAAATACCGCCGAGAATCCACGCGTCACTTCAGCAATGAATCTTTGGAAAGTTTGAGCTGCGTTGCGTAGCCCAAATGGTATCCGCGCGTACTCAAACAGTCCAAAGGGTGTAGTGATGGTCGTATTCGGAATATTGGCCGGCTAAACAGGGATTTGGTGGTACGCCTTGACAAGGTCCACTTTACTAAAGATTTTTCTCCTTTCCAGATGTCCAGTGAAGTCTTAGATGTGTGGAAGGGGATAGCTGTCGTGGACCGTGTGAGCGTTGAGAGCCGGGTAGTTGCCGCACGGACGCCAGTCACCCGGTTCTTTCTTGGGCACCAGATGGAGTGGTGAGGCCCAAGCGCTGGACGAAGGGCGAATAGTACTCAGCTGGAGCATGTGGTCGAATTCTCGTTTTGCAATAGCCAGACGCTCACCGAAGAGGTCGCGCGGACGAGCTGCGACAGGTGGACCACGCGTGACAATGTGGTGGGTTATACCGTGCTTGGGTGGCTAATAGAGATTACGAGGCCTCGTGACCACGGGAAAGTCTGCGAGGACTTGGGCGTACGGGCATGGTGGAATCAGAGTTCGGATACCAGTGGAAGCAACAGCCGATATAACGCCAGTGATGGAAAGGCGCGTCTTGATGTCGATGAGACGATGGCGACGCATGCTGACATCCAGATCAAAATGCGTCAGGAAGTCGGATCCGAGGATGTATTGATGTACATCAGCGACGATGAAGACCCATCGAAATCTGCGCCGCAGGCCAATGTCCCGAGTGAGGGATCGGAGACCATACGTTGCGATGGAGGTTGAGCTGGCCGCACGGAGAATAGGTTCATGTGACTTAGAAGCATGGTCGGCCTTGGAGGATGGCAGCACGCTGACTTCGGTAACAGTGTCGACGAGGAAGCGCAGGCCAGAAATGCGGTCCATGACGATGAAAAGGCGGCCAAGTTGAAGAGCGAGGTCACACGCCGCCGTCAGTAGTCTCCTCCGCTTTTCCCAACCAGTTGCATGATGGAGTGCACTGACGGGAGCGGTACTGGAAAGTTCGGTGATACCAGCAGAAACGCAGACTGCGAGGACTGGACGAGTGCGGACCGCTCGGCGAAGACGAACGGCGGCGAGGTGTTGAGGAGAAACCGTGCTGGGCATGACAATACGTCCGAAGGGCATCGATAGAAGCATCCAGCTGATCGATCCCGGCCTCTAACCGTGAGATGACGGAGGTCTTCGGTGGAGAAGAGAGGGCAGCGACGGAAGGAGAAGTCGCGTCGTGGACTCGATCAGCGACCTAGGCGAGGCGGTCAAGGGTCAAGTCCCCCGCAGCAGCCACGATGAGGCAAGTGGACTGCGGCAAGCGTTGAAGGAAGAGCTGCCTCAACAGTGCGCCATTCGAATCGGCGTTGCTTTCGCCCAGGAGCTGCCGCATGCTAGTGAGTAGCTGGGAGGGGCGGCGGTCTCCAAGCTCTTCATAGGTGAGCAGCTGCTGGAGGCGCGCACTCTCGGACGCCGTGGTGCGGTCCAGAGGCCCTGCTTCAGTCGCTGGTACGGGACATCGCCCAAGGGTCCAGCGATAATGTCCGTCACCTCTTGAGCCACTTCAGGAGACAGGTTGGAAAGTAAATGACGAAACCGAGATACCTCCGAGGTAATGTGGTGCAGATGGAAGATGGCTTCCATTTGGGCGAACCAGATCTGCGGACACTTGGGCCAGAATGTTGGTAGGCGGAGCTGGAGAGCTGCGACGTCCCGTTGGCGCAAGGTAGCATCAGGCGGAAGGTCGCCTGAGGGCAGTAAGTTGCTGGGGTCTGTCATTTCTTAGGCCGGAGTCACCACTGTTGCGAATTTGCAGGGTCGCAGCGGAGCACCAGAGCAAGATAACCAGAGTGGCAGGCTTCTCATTCTGAACAGCCTGTGCCGTGCTTGCGGTCTGAGCATGCGCTGTACATCTTTATTTTCCTCTAACACGGGCTGGTAACGCTGATCTCAGCGCCTGCGCTTTATAGCGTCGGCGGCACATATAAGGCGTATATGTGCCTTATATGGCCATATGCCAACCCACGATCAATTACGAAATAGATGATTGACTGCATGATTATCATAAATACTAATTAAGTACATACCAATATTGAGTGCTTAGGTGATTCGTTTACGTAATTATTGACTAAGTAATTGGTAATTACTGACTAATGATGTATTTCGTAAATGACCAAATTATAGCCTAAATAAGTAATTGCGCACGGGCTAAATTAAATCCCTTCTTCGTGAATAATCAGTAATTGACTAATTAATTTAACAATTAATTACTAATTAGTGGTAGTTGCGTAGCAGAATGCGGTATTCAGACGTTCGCCTTTCGCTACTTTTGTGGATAGTAGTGCTGCAGCACTAAAGCGCTCAACCACAGTCAATTATGTCTTTTCTGAAATTTCCACTGATCTCGACCACAGACGGCTCGATGGGGCATCATGCATGCAGCAGTGCAGCCACCAAATGTATCAGGCTTCGCATGGTAATCAGTCTCGTGATGCAAGAAATGGGCATCAGCAGTGTCTTTTTTTTTTGTTCTACTTACTGTTTTTAACTTCGTTTGTTCTTAACGACGTTCTTGTCTTTTTTGACGACAATGCCTAATGTCCCGGCGTCAGATGCAGCGACAGTAGCAGGTGCAATAACGGCCTACAACAGATAAAAATTCGGTGCCAGGCCAGTCCCCGCCACAAGCGGCAGTGACCTACCAGTCCCGCTTTCGCGGCGTTCTGATTGTCCGAGGCGGGATAATGTCATAGAGTTTTCGACCAATCACAGAGCACCACCACAGTATGAGCGAATGTGTGCCTTATATGGCCATATGTCAATCAATGACCAGTTAGTAATTAATAATATAATCATTAAATTGCTAAATATGAAATATTATTACATTGCCACTTAATTACTAATTACGTAATTCGTTATTAACTATTAATGAATAATTTGTCTCATGAGTAAATAATCACCTGCTTAATTCCTAATCGGCTGAATAATTAATTTATTTATTGCTAAATAGTGCCCGTTGCGTAGCAGAATGCGGCACTCAGGCTTTCGCCTTTCACTACTTTAGTCGCTAATGTCCCTCGTAATTATTTCATCGGTCATTTCTCACCTGTTATATGCTCATGCTAATCAAATAAATTGTTTAGCTTGACTCTGCGTGTGCAGTTGTGCAAACGTTACTCTGCGCATCGAAGCTGTTGAAATCCCACGTATGGCAGATAAATGATGTCCCAAAGCAATAAGCATCGTTCCCCGCCAGTGAAGAGACATCGGCTGCCTGTTAGTGGCACAGGTGCGGCCTTTCGAAGGACAGGTGTCCGGATTTCCACCATCGCTAACGTTTTCTTTTTCGCGCGAAAAATATATTTTCACGTCAATTAAGCCACACCAACTTTCAACTTCCGGGACGGGTCTTCCAACTTCCGGTGGCTTCACTCGCGATCGCTTAGGAAAGCACGAATGTGGCATCATAGTGAAAATCAGTCAAAGCTACGGTTACGCGCAGGATTTTACTTGAGAATATGTATCGAATATTATTAAAATGGTGCTTTCGCTTGCAACGTATATAGGAATTGCTTCAAAATGGTGTGGCCGCATTACAGATATATGAAAAGGCGAATATATATATGGCGTCAACTCCCGGCTGCAAAAATTCTAAAGTATATAAACAACAATTAGCGCACTTTTGCACCTTGTTGGCTCCATCATTTGCATTACTACTCAAACATTAGTGAAATCATTGTCTGCTTACCGCATTGTCAGCAGCAAAGGTGAGCATAAACATGTCAGCAACATTCTGCCGCTGTATTACAATGTTGGTTCAAATAATTGCAGAGTAAAATGAGATGTTAATCGTTAAATTATAAAGGAGAGGGGAGCATTAGGCGGCACGGCTCGATAATTTTCCGATTTCTCCGGACACACTATGAGAACCCAATAAAGTGCCTTGACAAAGTTTAACCCTGCAATATACTGCGAGGCTTTAAAAACACAATTTCTGCGATGACTTGAAAGAAATACCTTCATGGTTCTTGAGAATCTGTCCATGAGGGTTAAAGACTATAATCGTTAAAGCTAGCTCTCGTGCAGCCTAAAGGTTTCTCAAAAATATAATCATTGCAAATAACATATCAGATTAATAGGAAAGAACATCAGATGCTGTTTTTTAAGCTGAAATCTCAAACATTAGCACTAGCAATTGTCATAACAACAACAACAAAAATCTAGGTCAGAATTCACTCCCTACAGCTGCTGCTTTCTACCCCCCCCCCCCCCCCCCCCCCCCCCCCCCCCCCCCCCCCCCCCCCCCCTCCCGTGGCGACGGCGCGTATATAGCATTGAAACCGGCCAGCTTGGCTTCGTTTAAGCCGTACCTGCCTATCAACGGCAAACAAAGAGTGTCACAGCGCACGTGGAAACGTTAAGTGCATTCTGCTAAGGATAAAAGTCAAAATGTGTCAGCTGTCATGCAGAGAAGAGCAGCAATTTCAAACATAACATACAAAAGCGGCAGCTGGCATGGAACGCCAGGACCCTTTACCCAAACCCGCAAGCCTGCATGCGCGTCGACCTTTACGCAGAGGGGACAGCAGGCAGTTTGGAACTAAGACAGGCATATATAGCCCTTTAACTCTCGGCTACTTCTTGTTCGTTCAGGTGGCTCTGCGTCCTTCATGAAGGCGATGGGCAAAAGTGTGCTCGCCAGAAAACGGACAAGAGAGTGTCCAGCCTGCTGGAGTAGTCCGACTAACGGCAAACGCGAACGTTTCTTTCAAAACAGAGTGCGCACGTAGCATTGGTAGCTGCAGACAAGACAACGGATTTCCTTGTGGTTAGGCAGCTAGCTTGAGATAGATAGATGGATTTATTGAAAGGAAAAGCAGAGATGTTGGCCAGAATAATTCAAACCTGCCCTGCTACTCTGCACTGGATAATTATGGGTGACAATGTGGGAGAAGGCATATTATATATATATATATATATATATATATATATATATATATATATATTCAGGCACAGTAGCTTGCCGCGAATCAAGCCCGCTGGCGCACAAAAAACGGCAAAGAGCACGCACTGCCTGGACAGCCTTCCTCTAGTCCTGCCAAGCGCCCAGTAGCAGTTCCTCCGACAAAGGCCTCTTGTCCAAACGCTTCAAGGAAGCGGCTAGAACACTTCTTTTGTCCGCATACACTGGGCACACCAATAATAATAGCTTGAGACATTGGCCCTCCAGCTCCTTTGAGCATCGCCGTCATGATGAAATTCAGGTTTGTCATAGATGCCCTCATGCATGAACCATACCTACCCTAACTACGTTAGATAGCCAGGCTGAATGAATACAAAGCGCTTAAAGAGGTAGTAGCATTGACAGCACATGCGACCCTTCCGTGGCTTCCTCTAAGCTGGGCTGAGCTAGCAGACACACTCCGGAGTAAGCGCAGGCGATAGGCTTTCCTCGAGCTTTTCAGCGCATATTGATGTCGCAATTATACGCGTTATAGTGTTACTAGCTGCAGTAGTATTAAAATGAAATATCGATGTCAGCATGAGTTCATCGACAACCTCTGCCTCAGTGCATCACAGGCTCCTCGGTCGCCTGCCGCTTTGCGCGAAAGTCCTTGAACCCTTTTACTAGTCTGCGAAAGCGCATCGACCACCAGCGCTGTGTAAGTGCTTATTATACAGCTGTCACTGAATAGTGAGCTACCGTTAAAGCGGCGGAAGCGCTGTCTAGATCGGCACAGTGAAGTGTTTATTTATGCAGGCTCCACTCCATCATGTGCCGCATTTCAGAGCACCTTATGCAATGCCAGACATTTTTTGTGACCTTTACAAAGTCGACAGCAGTAGTTGTGTACAAGCTGTCTTGTGCAGACATTAACAGCGCTTGCATGTGATGCACGCCGAAGTCAGAACAGCAAACTTAGTATTCTTTACCCTTATAAGGCCGAGCAGAAACGATCAGTCAACTTTCGACTCTATCCCGACCACTGACATAGTCACTCAGGCATTACTTAACCCTATTTCCAGAACCTTGCAATGATGATATCGGTAATTGAATGGTTAAACTAATAATTCTTGTTTAGAATGCTTGTTAACTGGAGAAATTCATCAAAAAAACTTCATTTCGCCCATTCGCATTTTTAATGATGGGAGCTAAGCCGTCACATTACCTTCCGCTTTGCCAGCTTTGACACAGCGGTTAGGGTGGTCGATTACTTGATCGAGTGACGCGGGTTCGATCTCAGCCGCAGCGGCCGCGTTTAAATGGACGCGAAACACAAGGCGCTCCATTTTTACGCTTGGAGGAAGGCTTCCTCGACTTCACCCGCTTCCGATGAGCGGAGACCGCAGAAACAGCATCGAGTTTGAATTTTTACGTGCCGCAACTTTGAGGAGTCATTGGTTCACACTTGTAACGCGAGTAATAATCATGTTCATAACCGAATAGGAAAAAATAGGGCAGTAAATCCGTGCTCCACACGGCATAAAGCTTATCTGAAGGTGATTTTGGTCATTTGCTCAAGTTAATATCCCCGCGAAACCTTGCATAACTGTTTTTGTTTTGTCCTTTTGCCGCGGGCACGAGGCATTTTTTTTTTATTATTATTATTAGGCGATTAGAATTCTCTGAGGAATTACCACAAGGGCACATTCTACCACTTTCGACATAGTTCACCAATGCTACTTTAACCTTCGCCGACTGTGGTCGGGACGGTGAACTTCGCTAACCATCAAGTTTTTTTTTTTTTTTCTAAGGTATGAAGTCGCCAAATTATTGTCACCATTTCGCAAGTAATCACCCTTTTGATTGCCTATTTACAGGCACTGCGTCTTTAGAGGCGTCCAAACGTTCAAAACATGCCGCGAGCCTAAACCCAGGCGAAACACAACGTGCGGCGAAAAGCATTACCGAGTCATAAAATGCACTGACTTTTTTATTAATATTAATACAGCTTAGACGTTGTAAACGTAACACGAAGATGGACTCTTAACAATGCGAAAAACTAATTGATCCGCACATAGTGAGTAGCAGGACATAGAAGATTTCTGATGAGAATAAAATCGCTCGCCTACCTGAGTCGCAATTTGTGTGCTGCATTCAAATAATCCCGACCTATTTTATGCAGCAAAACAGTCAATCATGGGGCATCTCGATTCGCGAACGGTATCATGAGTGGCCACTTGCCGTCACTTTCACGTGTGCTGCACTTGCACTTTGTATAGAAGTAGATGTTTGCCTACAGGTAATGAAGATGGTTGTCCTTTTGATTTAGTTATGTTCGGGGGCCCCCTTTGCATATGGCACTCTCCAACGGCCGGGTATCATTGTGATATGGGTGCGCGGCCTGCACGTATGCACTTTCTTGAAAGTATTCACAAGTTGACTGAGGTATCGAAATCTCAAACGCGTTCCCCGGACTGGTTACCAAGGTTGCGCTTAAAGACTTTTAGCTAAGAGGTGGAGGCTTTTATTTCTTTTCTCCAATGTATTTGATGTCTGGCAAAGCCTGGAAACAAATACAAAAGCAAAAAACTCTGTTGCACTCGAAGGTGCAGCAGTACGGCACCGCAAACGAAGCGCTATGCTAGAAACAGCATTAAAGGGGCGCGGAACGCAGCGAAACACGATCGTGGTGTGCGCTGTAAGCCCTATTTGCCACCACAAGATGGGAAGCCGCAGTCGAACAACCAAGAAAAAAATGCGCCAAAACATGTGATGGGTTTTAAGAAATCAATGTAGATGCATGGCCCTATGAGAAGGTCGAGCGCCTTGCGAAGACGCGTGGAAGGAGGCAGGTGGAAATGTTCACAAGATGACACTACGTTTTTTTTTTTGTTTTTTTTTATTAACGGGCTTTCACGTCGACAAAGTTAGATTCCTTGCAGTGTGGTGCCTTTAATGCTATCGCGCTGCAATATCTGTGATATCTAGCAGGCTATCAGCGCTTCCTAGTATGCTGTAATGGTGGCTAGGGTGAAAGATTTTAGTATGGCTCTCGGGCGTCCTTCTGGGCTTAAACCTCCGAGGTTCTGCTACTTATGAACTCCGTACTGGTGATTTCAATGGCAATCATCGGGGAACTGCGCACTCAGGACAACTATATTCAGACGTGGTTACGTTCATTGCGGAAAACAGGTTCATCGAATTGATTCCACATTTTCTTGTCCTGCTCAGCTGCGTCACGATGTCCGCGCCTGATTCATACTGTCTACTTACCGTAAAATCACCTACTTCTCCGTGGAAACATTTCTCATCTATTTAAACCTGCTCCGTTACCATGGTAGAGGACAACGGTTCGAAATCTGATGCGATGTTAATGTCCGACAGATAAAAGTAAATAAGTGTCCCAATGAAATGAATAAGCTAGCTTAGGATGCTTCCTGATCCGAACAACCATAGATGGTTATGCACCCTCCACCTAAACAGTATTCAGCCACCCAGGTTCAATGCTTCGACACTGCCTCATACGTGCATACACCAATCGGTCTGTCGTTATATTTACAGCCACTGCGGAGAGCGCACTGACAGAGCGGAGAGCACGGGAATCTCTCATTCTCAACAGTCGCTACTGGACATTAACCGCCAGAAGTTTTAAAGATAGGTTGTTATCTAGTCAGACAATGCTAGCAGTACTATTTGAAGAAATAGTGCATATCAAATGAAATGTATTAGGTCTTAGTGCGGCTAGCAGGAGAAAGGAAGCGTCTCCTCTGATAAACGACAGGCATGCACTCTGATATCGCAGTTTATTGGTGCGACAAGCGCCAGATGAGCAATTCTCCACCGAAAAGGACGCAGTGGTCAAGATAGCGAAATTCAACCGCATTAACGTGACGGGTACAAGATATTGTAACATAGCTTAAGTGTTTTCCAGTTTAAAGGTCCACAGGTTGACACGCCTAAATGTATTCATAACGATTAAAGAGCCGGAATGTTCTACGAAAACGGGCAAACTCCAAAACGTAGGGCAAAATAAAAGCGAGAAGCGCAGTGCACGCCATTGTTGGGCGAATTCGATTCCATGACAGACAAAAAGCAGCCAGGAAGCGAAGCCTACTGCACAGTAGGTAGTAGATGAGGCATCGAAAACTACTGCACAGGTGCTAGATATATGAGACGCGAGTTATTCGCAGAGTTCGCACATATAATTTTCAGATTACGAATAGCTTCTTCCGTATACAGATGAGCCGAAAGCGGATGCGTTAGAGCTCGTATCCCGTACTAGCCCACATTTACAATGGGAGATATTAAGGATGCAGCCTATCAACAAGTTTGCCTACGAGATGGTATAGAGGATTTTAGTGATTATCTGCAGAATAAATATTCGGATATTCGCAGGTTTAGCCGATGACTTCGACCATCTTTTTCAAGCAGTTACTATAATGATATAAAAACACCCTTATGGAGTTGACTGTATAAGTAAGGGGTACGGCACAGAGTTCGCCCCGCTGGGGTGGCGCAGTGGTTACGGCGCTCGACTACTGTACCCAAGGACGCGGGATCGAATCCCAGCCTCGGCGGCAGCTTTTCGATAGAGGGGAAAGGCAAAGCGCCTGTGTGATGTGCGATGTCAGTGTACGTTACCCCAGGTGACCGAAATTTCCGGAGTCCTCCACTACGGCGTCTCCCATAGCCTGAGTCGCTTTGGGACGTTAAACCAAACAACCCAAACCAAACCAACCATAGAGACAGTATACTCGTATGTTTTTGGAGCATGCTGAAGGTGTTTTTAAAGAAAAACTTGTAAGCCTGTAGGCAGAATGCAACTAGCACAAATGTCCAACGAAAAAGCTTAAGCTACCAGGCATAAGCAACCATAATATGTAGAGAAGTAAGCGTGGTATGAAGGTGGAGGTACTGTGAAACTGTCAAAAGAACGCTACGCATGGACAAAATTAGGATGAAAGCACTAGCAAGCAATAATGACAGTCTCATTTGAATAGTAAGGCATCCTAAGATATTTACAGGTAGCTGCACTGGCAGAAATACGTATCCAGCGATGTTGACCAATTGGATATCCCAACCGTAACGGAAGATAAAGTAAACAACGGCATAGAGGCTTTGGAAACAGGGAAAGTGGCCGATGAGAATCAGCTAGCTCAACATTTTTCAAAGCATATTAGGTACACTGGGGTGTACGTACCTGCAATACCGCATATGCCTGAAAACCTCCCGATTATGACATCTTGCAACAGCGCTTAACGCCGGTTTAATTAAAATGTAAGGGGACGTTATGGACTGCCAAAAATAAACCACCGAGCTTGCGAGTTCCATGATTTATTCACTAATCTAACTAGAACATACTCCGCCATCATCAGCATAGTGCCCCAGTCTAGACCTGATGCAGCGCAACCTCTGTCTTAGTTTACAGATTAGCCTCCTCTGTACTCAGGGCTCTGCGGGTGTCCTTAAGGAATATAAAATGTTCACTTCAAAAACGTAAACTTTTTCTTAGAGAAACATCCATGACACCTAGCAAGCATAACTTGAAGACCCCGTGCCTGATGCGCTTTAAGAATCAGCCCACCTGCCATCTATAACGATGCTCAATACATGTCTAACGAAGCATAACTCAAGTGAGCAACCCTAGTGCATGAACAATGTTATTTGCCGCCAATTTTATAATAAGTACTACCGACTCAGCGTTTAATGCGTTCACAGCCCTTTAATAATGGACGTAGTCCTTCATCCCCTGTTTTTACGTTGCTTTGAAGTCTCAGAAGTGGTTTGTAGGAAACCTTTCTACCCTATCTTCTCGTTTTTCTGCCTAAAGGTAAAAATTCGTTTTGGGGCTCTCTGCCTCTTAAACGTGCTATTGAACCAAACACTTTCCCACACGTCGCAACTGTTGCACCTAGGTAGAGTTATAGAAAAATTAAAGGTTGAGTTATATTTTTTATGCATGATGCTGCTCTTGGCGCATTACCATCGCATTTTTTAAACGTTTGAAGGTTGTAACTTCGCTCACCATTGTGGAACCGGGAAGTCTGCAACAAAGCAAACAGTCTTCCGTATAAAGATGCTTATGTGAAATGCCTTGTTCCAGTGCACGTCAGAAACGTTGACGAGAAGCAAGGCTGTGTCTGAACCAGCTGCGGCTAGCAGCGGCTGGTCTCACGGCTGGTCTCACGGCTGGAATTAAAGTGCCGCTAGCGCCGAGCTGTCCACCAAAGAAGGCTGTTCACTCAGAGTTGATGGCTTTAACCTATGAAACTACGTGCGATTAAAAAGTCCGCTCTGAGTGCCAACTATATGAGGAAAAAAATTAAGAACAAAGCACTCACATCCGGCCTGCACAAGCGTGAAAAGGATTTTTATGTGTCATGGTATCGCATGCGCACCGCGAAGTATGCTCGGCTTGCCGACCACCTGCAGCACTTGCAGGAGACAAAAACAACGCTGCTAATTGTGCCATGCTGGCGGAGTCTTCATGGTAATTTTTGTTGTGCCCGCTTTTTTCAAGTAACTCATCTGCTCTCGCGCGCAATTCGTAGGGTGTATTGGCACACCCTCGGCCTACTCTGATACTTTTGAAACAATGTTGCATTGTTATAGCGACCGACACGTATTTTACACTGCCACCTACAAAGGTGGCAACCCATTACTGTCTTTAACCGTGCAGACCTTCTTCAAAATTATAACGCATGCAGACACAAATTTTGCCAAAAAGTGGGAATTTTACTCAAAAACCCAGATTCTTAGAATGGAAGGAAGAAAACGCAACAGGCGTAATGATATACACACACTGGTCCCCATGGGATAATTTCTGGAAGCCATTCATTTGAAGACACTTCCTGCTTTGCGTGGGACCACATCACTAAACATTTTATAACGTAAACGCGGTTGCCCGAATATAGAGTGCGCTGTCTCAACGCGTTACGACCGCATCTCATAGTTCATGCATCTTGTACCGTCCAATTGACTGGAAACACTCAATTCATTTCGCATTTCGCGCAGCATGTTTCGAGTTGCGGCTGTGAGCTCACGCAAAAGTGTAGAGAACAGGGGAGCCGTTTCTGAGCCGTGTAGTGGCACTTATTTAGCATTAGCGGAGCTTCTTCCCATTGGAGAGAGTGCGACAAAAAATCTTACCAGAAGGAGATTCGGAACACTGGGAATGCATACAAGCCACACGAAGTGGCTCAGAAGCCACATTAACAAACAGTGTGCATATGATATGCCTTCTCAGTTATTATCGCCTTGTAGTTACATGAACGCGGTAGGAGTTACTCCTACCTGACCCTAGCGCTGACTATTTCTCTTCACAAGGAGAAGTCATCAAATCAGTTGTTGCCAAAAGTTCTCAAAAAAGCACTACTTCAGCACACAATACAATAATTAGCACAATTCACATTACAGAAGAGTGCTTCAATAAACGCAAATTAAACACAATGAACATGGATCTCGCAAGCATACAAATATCTTCATAGTCCCGTAGTGGCCGAAGCCAGCTCGCGATGGAAAGGAGTCTGCGCTCTGGCGATTCACACATATATCCTCCTGTATTTTTTGTGCCCGCTCATTTGCTCCGACACGGCCGTGCAAGACTGTGAACAAAAAGCCCGGTTTGTAAGCACCGCTTCGCGATTCGACTCAAGAACTAGCTCTTCGCCACCATGAAATGGATTTCTGTGTGAGGTGCTTGCATCTGCATGGCCCTGGCTTTCTGCACTGTGCATGACTCTGCGTAGCGATCTGCGCTTGCAATTGTGACAAAAGGACGCGTGTGGCTCATTGCGGAGAACTGCAGAACATGTATGGTCACTCGACGCAAAGCGGCGCTAGCAGCTGGGACCTCTCCCACACCCACGCGGGTTGCCTAACGCTCGGTGGAAGAGCCGCACCGACAGAGTTGCGAGATGCATTCAGTTAGTTTTTTATACAAGTCACGACCGAAAGGAGCAGTACCATTAGCGGAAGGGCATTTTCTAAAGGGCTGCTTACTACATGCGCTTAATTTTGATATATGTATCATGTCTATCTGTTATTACTTTTTTATGCTGTGAGCACGTCAGCTTGTGAGACAGCTCTGCTAATTTCATCTGCAAGCGTATTGGAGAATGCTACTTTCTCCTTGCAGTTGCGTAGCCGCGACTCCAGCTATTCTTCCCACTGAGCTCATAATTATGCTCTTCTTGCAGTAGTCATATGCACAGATTATTCACGACAATCCATCTACTGATCTTAAGTTGCAGTCAAAGGGAACGTGCGCGTCGGCCCTCCACATCACCATACCATTGTCGCCTGAGTTCCCTTCATGCATCCATGAATTATTATTGGCAACATAGTGTTACAACGGCTCCTTGTCGGAGAAGGCAACTTACTACTGAAATCTCCTAAGGCGTCGTCTCCTAAGCTGTTCTGGCAGGCTACGCGTGTCTCTGTGTTAAGCAGTATTAATCGGCACAAAAACCCCTGAAACGTGCGTTTAATTATGTAAAACGCGTATTTCAACGTTGCGCTGTTTCATTTATGACACCGGTCACAAAATTTCAGCACGCGTGCCGCTTTTGAGCAGAAACACCAGGGGCAGGAAACTTCTGTGAGAGGCCATTTCCCTCATTTAAGACGCTATAGCGCCAATTTCCTTTCATAGCGGCCGGAGTAAAGTTAACTGAAGCGTTCGCGCGTAACTCGAACTATCACCGGCGAAAACGAAGTATCTCCAGATGCATGCGGTTTGGACAGCTCGGCCATCATCTCATCATTTTGCGCTCATTCCTTCATTCCTTTGCGAACATCAGTTACCTTCAGACTCCAGGTATACGCTGAAGTAGGTGAAACCAAAGCTAGCGAGAGGTTCCTATGCCTCCGAACGCCAGCAGAATAATTGTAAAGCATATCCCTCTAAACAACGTGCTGCCACTAGCGTCGCACACAAGTAGCCGCTATCTAGCGCAGCACAGTACACCAACCGGAGCACTCTTGTTTCTTCCGCCGTGGCCTTGTTTGCGGCGGTCGACATCCTTTGATCTCGTCACCTATATACCGGGCATTGATAATAGCAGGCTATGGTCTAGCAGCCCGAGTGGCGCATGTTGATTTCTACTATCATATGGCGATCAAAAAGACAGCGTAGCCTGAATTGAATTAGTTACAGAAGGCGCGCCGACTAAAACTAAACCTCACAGACCTCATCTCTCAACACGGAATGTCACTATTCGACGGCTAGACAAGAACCAAACGCGGCTGTCGAATACGTTACCCAGTAGTAAACCATTCCATGCTTACAGCTACTCGGAATTACAGGAGAGGCAGTGAGGTTTTGAGAAAATGCGTATATTATGGCCACATAAATGCTTTCTGCTTCACCTTCCAATATTAAACCTCATGCGTCTCTCACAGCCTGGATTGCTTGGGTTGTTAAACCTCAAAACCCAAACCAAATTACATCCCTATATTTAGCGTTTGGCCCATTTCTCCCTACCTGCTACTCTTGCCCTAAACATCCACGGTGTAGTCGATTAAATCAAATTTGATGATAGCGGCTTAAAAGCAGCTGTACTTTATCTTGGTTGTTCTTCTTCGTGTGCCAAACAGCGTCTGAATAAACCTCGGCATATGTCGTGCTATCGTGTCATGTGTGCTACTTGCTGAAGACACAACAGGGGCGACGAGGATGGTATCAACCCTGCAATTGAAGTAGCACAGTGAAGTGCAAGCACCTGGGCGCCGGATAGCAGCATGGCTAGACTCGGCCAGTTCTACCAGTTTGCCGAGGACGAGGACAAATATTTGGAGTCCTAAGTCGAACGCTTTCAACATTATCTGCAAGCTAACAAGGTGAGCAACGACTTGAAGGTAGCGAATTTTGTGACTGCCATGGAGAAGAAGACTTATCGGACGCTCAAAACTTTGCTAGCTCCGTAGAAGCCAGAAGAGAGAGACTACAATCACTTGGTGAAGGTGCTAAAGCCCCACTACTCTCCAAAACGAATTATAATAGCAGGGCGGTTTTGATTTGACTGCCCAACGCAGCATTTAAACGAGACAGTGACAACGTTCGCTATAGAATTGAAAAGGCTGGCGGCAAGCTGCGATTTTGGACATTTCTTGGATGAAGCATTGCGGGACCATTTTGTAGCTGGTCTGAGGGACCAGGTTACTCAAGCAGAGCTCCTAAAGAAAAGCGCGCTGTCGTTTGCAGCTGCCTGATACCTTGCCAAAAGCGTTGAACTAGCCCGCACAGATACAAGAAAATTTCAACCTGTGTCTAGCGAAGAGGAGGAAGTGAACATGCTAGGACGAGACACTTGGAAGTCCTTACCTGAAGACACAAATACTAGCGGAACCTGCAGAATAAAGACGCGAAGCTCGTGGTTGTTCCCGTTGCTGAAACGCCCACGCTGAAGCTAACTGGCCGTTCTGGAAATACCGCTGCCGTATCTGCATGCGGACAGGACACTTCGCCAGGGTCCGTCTCGCACGGGGGCGTTCCGTGCGAACCGTGAAGGAGAGTGCAGACCAAGAAGCAGCAATGAACGGTGAGGACTGCCTCGTACTGCATAGTATATTTTCTTCTGGCAATAGTCATCGTAGCAATAGTGTGAATGTTCTTGTGGGCAGTAGAAATGTTACAATGCAAATTGATACAGGTGCGTCTGTTTCTATTGTTCCAGAGAGTGTTTATCACAAGTACTGGCCAGCCCTAGCTCTAAGAAGCTGCACACTAAAACAGAAAACTTAGGCGGCGTGCCTTTAAAGATTGTAAGGAAGTTAGATGTCCCAGTCGAGCAGAATGGTTAAACGGTTACTTTGTCTCTTATTATTGTGCCCACTTCATAAAAGTGAGAAACTTTACTTCTGGGTCGCGACTAGCTGGAAGCTTTCAAATTAGACTGGACGATAGTCTGCGGAATCAGTCTGGACAAGGTAGCAGGCTTTGTGGAAGAATACTCGGAAATATTTGAGCCTACAGCGTTCCGGTGAAGCTCCTGTTGAAAGACGTTAGTACTCCTGTATTCTGTAAGCACCGCCCTGTGCCCTTTGCGCTCCGGGAAATAGTAGCAAATGAGTTATAGTCCTTGATACAATCAGGAGTGCGCGTTCGAGTGGAACGTAGTGAGTGGGCGATTTCCTTACTAGTCGTTCCCAAAGCAAGCGGAAAAGTATGTAATTGTGGAGATTACAAAGTGCCTGTAAATCCGTGCCTCAGAACAGACTATTATCCTTTGCCAGTAACTGAGGACATATTTGCAACGTTATATGGCTGAAAGTATATCACGTTGCTTGATCTTTCAACAGCCTACCAACAGCTAATATTACACCCGTATTCCCAGGCTCTTGTAACAGTAAACACGCATGTCGGCTTGTTTAAGTACACGCGTCTTGCGCACGGAATAACAAGTGCACCATCCATTTTTTAGGCGGTAATGGATGATGTTCTCAGCGAGTTAGAAGGAGTGTCCTGCTACCTTGATGATGTTTTGATAGCCGCGAAAGCATTGGAAGAATGCTATCAGAAGGTCGAAAGTGTGCTGACAATGTTTATAAAAAGAGGAATCAAGCTGAAGAAAGAAAAATACAAGTTCTTTCGGACCTCAGTACCGTACCTGGGTCATGTGATCGACGGCAAGGGAATATATCCTTCCTGCGAGAACGTACAGACTATCAAGAAAGCACCAAGCCCCAGGAACAAACATGCCCTCCGAGCTTACTTTGGCTAATAAATTTTCATGGGACGTTTTTTTCTAAACCTTTCATCAGAACTGAAACCACTGTACGAGCTACTCAGTAATAACGCGAGATAGAAATGGACAGCTAAAGCAGAAATAACTTTTCATAAAACAAAAGCGTGGCTTACTCAGAACTCTATACTAACGTACTACGACCTTACGAAGGAGTTAGGCCTAGTCTGGGACACATCTGCGTACGGCGTAGGAGCGGTTGTTCCACAAGATAGGTTCTGTAGAAAAACCAGTCACTTTCGCGTTGAAAACACTCCACAAAACAGAACAAAGCTACGCCCACATCGACAAAGAGGCACTCGCCGTTATGTTCGGACTAAAGAAATTTCACAAGTATTTTTTTAGGTGGACGTTTTGCATTTGCAGTGATCACTAGCCCTTAGTAGGTATTTAGGGCATGACAAGCCGATTCCCCCTGTGTCAGTGGGCCGTGTTCAGCGATGGGCGTTGATGCTGGCAGGCTACAACTACCAGTGGATTTATTGGAAGTCTAGAGAGATTGCAAACGCTGTGCACTGTCGCGGCTGCCATTGAACACCCAAGCTGAGGAACCTCGCAGCGTTAATTTTTTTTTTACTTGATGAAGTACCTTTCTCTGCTAAGGAAATAAAACTGGAAACACGCAAGGACAAGGTTTTATCAACGGTACTCTATTATACACAAACCAGTTGGCCTCCGAGCATCACAGATGATCTGCTCGCACCGTATTTTGTTCGCCGCGATGAATTTTCTATCGACCAAGATTAGTGTAACTTGGAGAAACCGCGTAGTAGTGCCAGTGTGCCTGCGCGCACAAGTGCTGTCAATGTTACACGAAGGCCACCCGGGAGTGACAAGGTTGAAAATGCTGTCGCGAAGCCACGTGTGGTGGCCGAGATTAGCGCATGACATAGAACAAACGGTGGCAGAGTGTGCCACATGCAAGTTATCGCAAAACACGGCACAGAGCGTTCCCTTGTCATCCTGGGACTGGCCAACGCGTAGATGGGTAAGCGTGCACATGAACTTTGCGTATCGTGATGAACAATAGTTTGTAGTGCTTGTTGACACGCATTCTAAGTAGGTAGAAGTGTTTGTGATGAGCTCGACGACCAGTGAAAAGATTGTGGAAAAACTTCGTGGTGTGTTTGCCGCATATGGTTTACTAGAGGAGGTAGTGGCCGACAACGGCCCGCAGGTTCCTGCTGCATATTTTGAGAACTTCTTGACCAGGAATGGCGTTCGGCACAGTACATCTCCTCCTTGTCATCCTGCTTCAAATGGCAGTGCGGAGCGCTGTGTGCAGACAGTGAAAAGAGACCTCTGCAAGCAGATCCTGAATGAGCACCGGAAAGGGAAGAGAATGTCTATGCAGCACCGTATTGATCAGTTCTTGTTCAGATACAGGAACGCCCCAACGGGGACCACAAAGGAAACACCAGCGCAGCGATTCCTGTCGTGGTCGCCTCGAACCCGATTGAGCCTGCTGCACCCTGGCATAGAGCAAAGAAAGAGAAGCGAATTCAATCATATAAAGCAGTCTGCAAACCGAACCCGAGGATCCTGGAGAGAGTTCGAGGATGGTGACCACGTCCTGGTAAAGGGTCTCCAACCTTTCGATGAAAAGTGGATAGAAGGGATAATTCACAGTCAGATGAGCGCCTGCACGTATACTTGGATTTACTGGGGAACGAAGAAAGATGCGTTCATGCGGATGACCGCCCACCGTGTACATTTCAGGACAAGGTGATGTCTAACCACTCTACCATCCAGGCCAAGGTAATACGAGCATCCAGCTGCATATGACTCCACCCTAGGGTACGGGGCTGCGCCCATCGAACGACACGGCAACAACCAAAGGCAACACTTAGGCACCAGAATTTCCTCAATCTGGCTCTGTGCCTGCACCACAGTCTGATCCTCAACCGCCACCTGATCTCCAGCCTGATCCTCAATTGCCACCTGATCCCCAGTCTGGTCCTCAAGCGCAGCCTACTCCGCAATGACCACTCTGTCGTAGCACTCGTAAGACAGGGGCCACAGACCGATATCGGCCATAATAACGACGAACACTGTACAGGGAAAGAAATGTTGTGTCATTGCTCTCACAGCATGCTTGTGTGACATCAAGGGTCTGATAGTAGTCATAATGGCAGCCGCACTTTATCTTGGTTGCTCTTCGTGTGACAGACAGGGTCTGGATAAATCCCAGCATATGTCGAGCTATCTTGTTATGTATACTACTTGGTTAAGACGAAACTCATTCCATCCCTCTACTCCATGCCCCCCGCAGTCTGCTCTGAATAGCAGACAGTATTTCGAGACAAAGCCCTGCCCTTCGCTGCTCGTTCAGTCTTATATCCTCACTCACAGACTTTAGCAAACGACCATCAACCGATCGGAGAATTCTATATCACGTGAGTATAGCAGTTGAGGTTGTCTGCGCTAACGTACACCTTGAGGGATATCCCATAGATCAGTCTATCGATGGTGGACGCATGTTGGACACCGTGACTGCAGTATCGCCTTGCGCATTCTTCACGAAATGAGTCGCCTCCCTACTTTTCGGCATCAATGTAGATGAAAGAGCCACGGATATTCAAGGACATCGGAGCCCTGCAGTACGACTGCCCTATGTAGCTGAATTCCTTTGAGATGCTTTACTCTATGAACACACCAAACGATGCCACACAACCACCACTTCGCCACCTACCATTTCTTCTAGCGTCACTATAGAGTACTTGCTCGCCTCCCGAGACTTATTCCTGCAACACGCCCTGTGTACATTAACCAATAATTGGTGATATGCCTAACCTACACTCTGTTAAAGTAATCGAGTCACAACTTTCCCCTTCTTTGCAAGGATACCAGCGCCGAATATATAGATAAGGCACAATTTCCTGGCGCTTGTGCAGGAAAGTATTTGCTGAAGACGCATAGAGAATTTTGCGTATTTTACGCACTTTTCCGCCGGGTGAGCCTTGATTGAAAGCAAACACAGGGCCATATGCACTGTGCATTGTGCAGTCTAAATATTTAAAGGGGTCACGATAGCTAACAATGGAGCATAAACTGATTATTTCATTTCACTCCTCACACATTAAATCAAAAATCCTCGAAATTTGAGCTCATTTCTGGCAGTAGACAGTCTTGAAATTAATTTTTTATTATTAATACCGGAATCGGCTTTTTGGTCTGGCAACCATTGGCCGCTGACGTCACAACGTCAACCGTGTCGTCTCCATGTCATCGGCTATTCGCGGCGCCGGCTGCACTCTTGCATGTACGTCGTGGATGGTGGTAACTGGGTTGTTTTTTTAGCAAAAATATTTTATTCACATATTCTCTTTTATTTGAGTAGCCTTCCCTATAATATGCGACCTTAGAGGTCCTCGGACTTGTTTTGGGTTTTGTCTAGAGATTGCCGCGGAGGCCGATATCGACGGGCGCATGCTGCATAATTTAGGTATGCAATCAGAAGCGTATTTTCTTCCGTTATTATAGTTAGCTCGTTTTAGCAACAGGCGCTCCCGCATATAAAAAGGCACATGTCCAATGTTTACCTTCGGCCGTGTACATGTGCCGCAAAAGTGGGGAGAGGATATCGTTATGTTCCTGATTGTTGGTCTATTTCCATCGCTCTTTGGGCCCAAAAACTAAGCGTAAATCTCCAACAAGCATGCCTTGACGTGAGAGCGTACCTTGCGACAGTACAGGAGCAGCCAAAGCTTTTGAACGAATCGCTACCTCGTGACTTGCTGTTATATGTGCGTGTTAGTCAGACTTAATTAATTTCGGCTGGTAAAGCATTTTTACAAAACTGTTCAGTCTGGCCACAGCCAGCGCACGAAAGAATGTGCCGCCGCCACCCCTTCAGTCCCGCCATCGCAAAATCAAACGCGATTCGATCGCTTATCACTGCATGCCCGCACCGGACAATAGCTTCCAAGTCGCCGCCGTCTCCGTCTCGCCTCCCTCGCAGCCGCGCGCGCGATTGCGACGGACTCACGAGCTACGTACCTTCCGTTTTTCTACTACTTCTCCAGCAAATGACTCGTGAGTGCCTCAACGTAAGCGTACACCTTTTAGTATTTAATGTGTGAACCCTAAACTCCCGCAGGAATGCGCCGATTCGTGGATTACGACTGCGCCTCCAACATGCTTGTTTATATAGCTTTTGCAATGACTGGATGTATGCTGCTTGTTGGCATGGCATAAAATGCAAGTTGAGCAAGCAACACCAAAACTATCCACTTCTTTTCGCATCAGTTGTACCTTCATTT
>JAJIZL010032832.1:1471-21736 GCA_023969395.1 Amblyomma maculatum
CAATTACTTTTCGTTCCGAGAGAGAAACCCGATAAGGTCGTCGGCGTGCAATTGAGTTACCTTCGGTAAGGATGCGGTGATGTGCAACACTAGTCCGTCCCAGTGGTGGGGAAGTGGCATCAAAAATGGCTTGGTGGGCTTGAAGCAATTGCAGCAATTCTTGACGTTGGTTTGGCTTGAGGTTCGGATTGATTGTCTTCGACAGCATGGAAAGAGAGCCTTGCGATGAATCGCGTTGCGGAGGTAGCGGGGCAGTGAGCACCATCATGGATATAGGGTGAGCATCCACTATGCATGGCAGGCAAGTTCCTTTAGTCAGCACGAGGGATTCACGGGAAGTTTTCGTGGCAGCTACTATTGCAGAGCTGCTGCGGAATCGTACAAGGCTTGATGGGAAGGCGATTCCACGTGCAAGATGGCGATGATATGGTGCGAT
Source organism: Amblyomma maculatum (assembly GCA_023969395.1). Lineage (NCBI taxonomy): Eukaryota > Metazoa > Arthropoda > Arachnida > Ixodida > Ixodidae > Amblyomma > Amblyomma maculatum. Next base: position 1,908 of record JAJIZL010032832.1, read on the forward strand.
GAGTACATCCCCGTCACTGATGTGTTCGGAAGAAACGGTAATAAGTGTTTCGCACTGTGGAGGCAATACAGTATCAGCTGCGGCAAAGGGGAAATGATGCCGTGCAGAAATGTCAGATGAACAATCACTGTCTGTCATATGGGTGACACGGTCGCCACAAGAAATTAATGCTGAAGTTGTTGACAAAAAATCCCATCCAAAAATCATCAAATGCGCACACGGTGAAAGCACAGCAAACTGCACATGGTGGCGGACGCCGTCTATAACAACTCGAACTGTGCACTTTGGGACGCCATTTGCTCCACGAAGTTCAGGTCCATCATATGGTGTCGTTACTTTCCGCAAACAGTGGCACAAATCAGCATGAATAACAGAAAGTGCAGCTCCTGTGTCAATCAAAGCTTCGACCGATAATCCTTCAGCTAAAACGGAAATCATATTATACGGGCGACGAGGAGGACTTTTTGTAAGTTCGCAAAGTGCAGTTTCGCCTCCGGAAACTGCATCACTTATTTTTCCGAATTACGGACAGGAACAGTTGTTGCTGGTCGAAGTGGCGAAGTAGTGCGGCGGTATGGGGAAGGGGACCGGCGTCAGGATACATGAGCCCCAATTGGTTCAGACGAGGATACCGGCGGTGGAGAGAATCGACGAGGTTGACTAGGAATTGGTCGTCGCTGATAATATGCAGGTGTGTCACTTTCGAAGGCGTCATAACCACGTCGCTCATTCTGAATGCGTCGGTGACAAAAGCGAGATATATGTCCTCGAATTCCACATTAATAGCACACTGGGCGAGAGGGGCGCCAAGGTGCGTAATAGGGTGGCGTCGGTTGAGCCGTCGTCATGGCGTTGATGTGGTTGTAGGGTGGTGCTTGGGATGGGGGAACAAAAGGCAGAGGGGAGTCAGCGACGTGAGCGTAAGTCGGTGCTGGGCGAGGTGCAGGAAGATCAGGAGTGACAGGGTGGTTGATAGTGGCCAACTCTTCTTTAATGATGTGGCGGAGGCCGGCGTCATTAGGAGGAGACGAATGATCGCACCCGTGCCGGCAGAAAGGGCTGAGAGCTTGGAGCCCCTCGCGGATTATCGCTCGAATCATGGCTCGTAGATCGAGGTCAGTAGAGGTCGGGGCAGTAGTGAAGCTGGGCTGCAATCGGGAGGACTGTAGCTGGTCGAGGCGTTGGCAGGTCGTTATAATGGAATCAACACTTGATGGATTTTGGGCAACTAGGGTGTTATATGCCATTGAATTGATTCCCTTCAAGACATGGTGTACACGTTCAGATTCCGGCATAGTGGGACTGATACGCCGACAGAGTGACAGCACGGCCTCTATGTATGACGCATAGGACTCATCGGGACCTTGACGGCGGGTAGCGAGCTTGTTCCTTGCGATCTCCGTCCGAACAGCCGGGTCAGCGAAGTACTGTTGGAACTGCTGCTTGAAAGTGGGCCAGTTTGTGGTGTGGGGCTCGCGGTTAATAAACCAATTTCTGGTGACCTCAATAAGGTAGAAAGATACGTTCAGAAATTTCAAAGCATCATCCCACCGGTTGTAGGCACTGCAGCGTTCATAAGTATCAAGCCAGTCATCGACGTCTTCGTCGCGACGACCAGCGAACAGCGGCGGGTCGCGTTGTCGTGTGTGCACCATCGGAGGCGGCGGTGTAGCCGAGGTAGAGGGTCCGGCCGGGTCGGGACTGCTCTCGGTTGACATGACGATGGTAGTGGTTAAACGGCGACCGGAACGTAGCTCCAGCGAGAGGCAGGGCACAAGGCAGCAAGGGGATCTAATTTCACCTCCACCACTTGTGAAAGAAGGCAAGGTCCAGACGGTAAGGTCGTGAAGGCAAGGCAAGGTATGCCGTGTCAGCGTTTAATCTGATGGAGAAAATCCAAGCGCGCGCCGCAGCCGGCGCCGCAGGACGATGATGATGGTATGTACAAGAGGAAGACGAAGATCATGGTATGTACAAATGAAAGAAGATCCGTGGAGGGCTCACAATATATATATATATATATATATATATGGTTATATAACAGGCACCAGCATACTACAATGCATCTCCCTCGTGTATCTTGGCATCATTTCTCAAAATCCCACAGAGTATATTTTCGCTACTTAAAGACATTTTCATTCGAATGTTCCAGATAGCAAGGAGAAATACCGTGCATTATTTAGCGCGTGTCTTCTTTTATCAGCCGGTGCTTTACACCTGCCATTTTGGTAGATTCGTGAGCCTATTTTTGTTAAGTTTTCGAATTTATCAACCGACTTGCATAAAGCGACGGCACGTGCGTTTGTTGTAGTCAATAATCTGAACAATAGTTATTACCATAAAGCTGAAATGTGAGTTGCAAGTTCAGCTCAGTATTTACCGTAGTACAGCCAATCCGCTAATTTACTATATCCCAACCTTAAAAAAATGTATTCAATGGCTTTCATTACATTTTTGTCACAAGAACATGTAACTAGAAAACTTTTTCACGGGTTAAAATGTAGATAAATAAAAACTTTTTCAGATAACGAGATTCGTGAGGCTCTTCAGTTCCTATTTTGAAGCTTAACTTGTGAAACAAAAGAGCTTTGGTAAATTTTATTGATATTTTAGTGTATACGAATGTATTGAAAAGCCAACGCTGTTTGCTAAACATTAAGGATTCTCATAACGTAACCATTGAATTAGCTATGATATGTGTTAATCTTGGTGGGGCGTCTGGCAATGTCATCGGTTGATGCCAGGTTCATGTATGACGGGAATATTGATTCCTCTGCAGCCTATGATATTCCACGCCATTCCAATATGCACTCAGTAGAGGAATATGTTACGGATGGGGCTGGTAGTCTGTCTCTTCCTTATGTACTATTCTGTAGACTAATTCACGGTTCAGGTCAAGCATCACCTAATTTTTCTTGACCCCTTCGGGCACTGGGATCCATATGACATGATGCTCTGTCTAAAATCTTTAGAAGTGTGAGAAGCCTATACTTCTAATAGAGTGAATTATTTTTCCTGGATATTCTCTTTTTTTGTTATTAGGCATCTAAAGTTGGAAGCCATCTTGAAGCCATTTTCGACGCATTTAATTAAAAGAATTCGTGGATGGATGAAGGCACTCGAAAGAATATGACTGATTGGGTTTGTGAACCTTTTTGTTCGGTTTTATCGTCATTTGATAACAAATTTAACGAGATTGTGGCAGCACCCGCTTAATAGAAGAACTTACTATGGAAGAAACATTGAAGTAATGCTGAGCCTGTTTAGTATTGGTTCGCGCCCGCGAAGATTGGAAGAATGTTTTAGAGTTCTAACTTGACTTCCTAATATAGAAAAATGGATGATGTTTGCGAGTTGGCAGCACAAAGAAAACATTCGAAAGTAGAACTGTCACTTTATAAAGTTCAAGGCGGAGTTCAGCTTTCATTACAGACAGAGCAGCAGAAGGAGACGCAGGAACCGCAAAGATCAAAGAAACATTCCAGTAATAGTCTCTGAAGTTGTTGCCGCTTATTTTTCAGCAGGCACCGGAAGGATGACAGTACATACTACTTAGAAAACGACAACGGTGAAATACCCGGCCAGCAGAGTAGGAATGAAAGCATGTATTTAGGCCGTATGTATAAGGAGGCTGAGGTAAAACGTTGAGGCGTCGGTATTTTTGGGTGGAGAAGGTAGTTCATTGTGCCAGGAGTAAGACGCCAGTTAGTGACAGAAATGGCCTGAAATGACAAAAACAAAAACAAAGGAAACATTCGAAAGTAGAACTGTCACTTTATACAGTTCAAGGCGGAGTTCAGCTCTCAATAAAGACAGAGGAGCAGGAGGAGACGCAGGAACCTTACATAAAAGAACAATGCAGTAATAGTCTCTGAAGTTGTTGCCGCTTATTTTTATGCAGGCACCGGAAGGATGACAGTACATACTACTTAAAAAACGACAACGGTGAAATAAGCGGTCAGAAGAGTAGGAATGAAAGCATGAATTTAGGCCGTATGGTAAGGAGGCTGAGGTAAAACGTTGAGGCGTCGACATTTTTTGGGGGAGAGGGCAGTTCATTGTGCCAGGAATAAGACGCCAGTTGGGGACACAAATGCCCTAAAATGACAAAAAACTTAGTTTAGGAGAAGGCTGTAATGCGTTTTTGATGTGTTAGGGGTGGCCGCCAAAGATTTATGAAAAAATGGGAATGATACGATGGCGGTGCTTTGGCCATTGAAGAATTCTATATTAGCGAAAGTACCGTAGACGACTGTCTGACATGCAAGCGAGGCTTGCAGTTCGTGGCACCCTCTGCGAGCTATGATTCCACTAATCATTTAACGTTAGGTGACGTTACAGGTATTCATTACATCACAGTGGCGTATATTTGGCGGGGAAGTTATTGAGATTTGTCGACTTTGGGGGAAGTGCAGTGACAACAATGACGAAAGGAGAACGATGCTCGCATAAGGCACCGTAACTGTTCCGCTAAAATTACCTACTGCCGATATTACCTGTCTGAGTAAAAGCGGCCCTAAAATATTTCCGCAAACACATTAAAACAGATCACAAGGCTTGAAGTTTTTTGCTTAAAAGCAAAAATGAGTGAATTGAATGAAGCTGTGGTACATCGAAAGCCAGGGGTTATTAAATCTCGCTTAAATATATAGATGCATCAGGTAACGTAACTCTAGAACTCTATGAAGGCGAGCGCCTTTCGTCTGTTATGAGCTTCATATTATTAGGCCAATTACGCTGCGCTGCGCGGCGCTGCGCATAAAGAAGTGGAGGACGAGAATAAAGCGCGTGCACTGGGACGAGGACTAGCCTTACTCAGGTTGTGCCTTCCATTCATGCATCCACCGCTTACGTTGCAAATAAACTCACTCCATAACAACTTGGTGGAGCGTGTGGGAAAGTCCTGTATGGTGCAGAACATCGACCGAAAAGACGCTTGGCCGGGCTTCTTGCTTACCTACCAGCCATTGCGAGCCACGACGGAGGGCACCCTTCGTTCTAAATTGGCACGGTTTCCAACTCAGGCCGCGAACGTCAAATACAGGTGCGTTCCTGTCCGCATAAGCGTGAGCCCAGAATATTTTCCGGTCCTGCGCATGAGGACGTAGAAGATTGGATGGCGCACTAGAAACTGGCCAGCAGGTGTAATCGCAGGACTCGGCCATGCAACTTGCAAGCGTGGTCTTCTCTCTGGCCGGCATAGTGCTACTGTGGTTCCAGATTAGGAAAGATAACCTCTCTACATGTGATAAATTTTTCGAAGAGATAAGTAACGTTTTGGAGACTCCACATGTAAATGACGCAAGGCAGAACAGACTCTTTTCCAACGAGCACATGTATCTGGAGAGACCTGCACGACTTATATCGAGGAAATCCTGAAACTGCTACATTCCGAATCGATGCATGTCCAAAGAAGACAAGTTTGGCCATCATTTATAGGGCTTCGCGGAAGATGTTTGCAATTTCCTGATTACGAATGAAAGCCTTGCGACTCCCTCAGATGTCATCAAGTACTGCCGCACGTATGAAGTTTATAATTGCGGCGCATTTCACCCAACTTTGGACACCTTCCTAACGTGCCAGCTGTGGCAAGTGTTGACTACACTGTCGATGACGATATCGCCTCAGTGGTACGCCGAGTTTTAAGTGAACAGCCATCCAAGCGCTTGCAAGACTCAGCCGCCCGACCGACCTGTTACTCCGAATGCGCAGTTCAGCTACAGCGGATTGAACGCCCAACATTGTGTGCGTTACAGTCAGAACCTCCACGCAACTGCTACGGTAATGCGCGCGCCGCTTCACCCCCGAGCCCCCGGTTTTCGCGCGATGGGACGCCCATGATGCAGCTTCCCCAGTCTCTCAACCATCATAACATTCCTCCGGCTCCAGAGCCTACATGTTCAGCGAATCGCAAACTTGTTACAACTGCGGCCGCCGCGGGCACATAGCGCGGTTTTGTTAGCGCCGGCAATAACAGGCGGCCGTTGGCTCATAGACCAGATCTTGGGCTGCTTTCCGGGGTAATGACGACGTTGAATGGAGTCGAGCTCGTCAACTACTGCCTCGCCCAGGCGCCTTTCGTAGTGATTCTACTGCTTCTTACCGCACCTTCATTCCACCCCCGCGTCGAGAATGGTCCCCGTTACCACGTTCACGCTCGCCTACGCCGCCGCCGCGAAACTAGCTGGAGCTGCCGGTGGAGTTGTGTCTCGGAACAGTTGCTTTTGCCAATACCTCTACCTGCTTTGATCTTGAAAAAAAAGTGCGCGTTTGTGTAAATGTTGTATACAGATTTCTTTTAGTGTACACAGGTCGACACTTTCAGCAATGAGTCTCAGTTTGAAAACTCGCCTTGGATCGACAGTAATGTTTACTTGGGACATAAGTGTCAGCTGTCGCGGTGTTGGGGGAGAACATTTGCGTCGTGTGAGTCTCTGCTGCATGTCAGTCAACATTGCTAATGAATCGTTTTGCGTTGAATTTTCAGTTTTAGCCCAAGTCATGCATGATGTTATTCTAGGCATCGGTTTTCTGCGCGAATGGAAAGCGATGGTCGATTGTGCAGAATGCAAAATTTTTTCCGACGCAGTATTCTTTCTGCGTTTGTAGAAGACGCGTATTTTATGTCACCGGCGACATTTTATTACCATCCTTGGCTACAACGTTGGCACCTGTTCCCACCTCCTCAAAATGAGCAGGCACCCACTGTGTGTTTATTGAAGGCGACTTGAACAACGCCGCGAAGAAACATTTATTAGTGGCGCGTGCCATCGTTGAGTTCTTAGATGGTTGTGCCAATGCGTGAGCTGCGAATATTTCGTCAGAACCCATTTTTTTACCATTTGGCCTCAAGTTGGCTACATTTGATGATTACAAGGCCCTTACTATTCGGTCTGTGTCTGCTCTTCTGCACCAGCGGGTGTATCCTTTCAACAGCGCGAATACAACCCGGATGATAAATAAATCTTTTTCACCATCCGACCCGAGAGAGTTATTTGAAGGTCTCGCATCCCAAGCCTTTTTATTCGACTTTGCTCAGACAGTCCATTATTCTGTGCAGCCACATTGACGTCTGTCACATAATGCTAACACTAGCGTTGCGATCTCGATCAGGCCGAGTATCTCCAGCCGAGCGCAGAGCAATTAACGAACAGAATCCAGAATCAGCACATGCTGAAAAAATATGTTATACCGGAGGTGTACCATCCTTGGGCAGCCTCCGTCCTCTTAGTAAGGAAGAAGAACAACTCATAGAGATATTGTGTTGACTCTCGATTTAACGCAGTTACAGAAAAAATCGTGCCGCTTTCTCTACAGTGTGGTTCTTTCTGTACGCTATTACCTTTCGTCATGTTGCCAAATAGGACATTTACCCTCTACCACCTATCGACGATGCCATAGATTATCTCCAATCCGCCTCTTATTTCTCGTCAATAGATCTGCCGTCTAGCTACTGGCAGATACGATGCCTCCATCGGACTGTGAAAAGAGAGCCTTTGTGACATCTGACGTTTTTATGAATAAGAGGTCATTCCCTTTGGTCTGCACAATGCACAAGGGACGTTCTAACAATTTATGAGCACAATTCCGAGTGGCTTAAAATGGGAGATATGCATGTGATCCCCAGATGACGTCCTCAGCTATAGAAATACATTTCAGGACCATAGTCAGCGGCTCAATCATGTGCTAGACAGTATTCAAACCACCTTAATTATTTTGAACTCCACTAAGTGTCCCTTCGGAGAGTGACAGACCCTGGTGCGCGAATTTTTAGTACACCAGGAGGGTATTCAGGCAGATCCTTAATCAATTGCTAGAGTGCGTAACTTTCCAAAACCCAGAAACGTAAAACATTTACTGAGCTTTTTGGGTCTAAGTTCGTATTTCCGCCGTTTCATTCAAGGATTCGCCCAAATCGCTCCTCCGCTGACTTCCTTCCTGCGAAAAACCGCTCCGTTTGTTTGGTCCACGGAGTGCAAGTCATGGTACCGACTGCTGATGTTTCTGCTCACATCTGGTCCTGTTCTGCGCCATTTATTTCCGGCTGCTACCACCCAGGCTCACACTGACGCAAGCGGCATGGGCGTCGCGTTTATTGTACAGCTCTAGAACGGCGCCAAACATGTCATCTCATACGCAAGCCGTACTTTAACGGAAGCATGACGCAACTATACAGTGACGGAAATGAAGTGTCTCGCCATCGGCTTCGCTGTTACCAAGTTCCGCCCCTATTTTTGCGGCCGCCATTTCAGCGTAATTACTGACCATCACAACCTGTTTTGGGTCGTTGGCATGCGCGATCCCTCCAGTCGACTAACTCGCTGGGCATTCTGTCTACAGGAGTATGACTTTTCTGTGTCCTATAAGAGTGGTCGCCGCCACGCCAACGCTGTTTGCCACGATTTCCTTTTCCATGCATGGCAGCCGGTGAAGATGATCTAGATGACTGACTGACACCTCTGTCGGAAACATAACCAGACCACGTAAAGTTCCGGTAAGAGCAATGTCAAGACCGCGCACTTCGTTGTTTGATAAGGCGCGCACGTCTGCATCTAACTCTTCAAAAGGGAACTACTCAACTGATGGTGTTTGTCTGCTGCTTGTCCTCCTGGCTTCTCTTTGCAGCGCCGTCCTACGTGCGATGCATGACGACTTGACTTCAGGTCATCTTGGCTTTTATTGGCTAAGGTTGTACGCGACACCGAAGCGCTTTACATTAGGTTGTGTCCCTTGCCAACATCTGAAGCGAAGCACCACGCCACCTGCTAGCCATCTCTAATCTGTTCAGTGCCCTAGATCACCTTTTGAGGAAATTGGACTCGATCTGATTGGTCCTCTTCCAAAGTTGTCTGATGTCCGTCGCTGGATTTTCGCAGCTATTGACTACTTGACTCGCTATGTGGAAAAGTCTGAACTTGTTTCTACCAAAGCAGCCGACGTGTCGAACTTTTTATTACACCAAATAGTTCTTCACCACGCCGCGTTCCGATGTGATCATCAGTGATCGCGGTCGACAGTTCACTGCAGATATGGTGCAAGAATTGTCGCGTCTTTGTGGTTCCGAATACCGCCATTCTATTTACCGCCCTCCGACAAACTGCCTCACCGAGCGCCTAAACCGGACTGTCATCAAAATGATATCTATGTATGTAGCGTCGGATCACAATAACTGGGACGCTGTCTTGCCATTTGTTACTTACGCCCATTATACTACTAAACATGAAATGACGGCTTATTTTCCTTCTTTACGCACGCTACCATCAACCTTTCTGGACACAGTTCTTCCATTCTCCGGGCAAGATGACAGATTCGTATAGTGAAATCTCTGTCTTGCAGAAGAAGTGCGTCGTCTTGCTCTTTTGCGAACCATCGCCACCCAAGCCCAAGCAAAGGTCCGATATGATGCAACTGATGTTGGAGTCAGTTACAAGCCCGGAGAATTAGTTTGGCTTTGGACGCCATTCAGACGCCGCGGACTGTATCAGAAGTTCCTGTGGCAATACGCCGGACCATTTGTTGTTGTAAGTAGGTTAAGCGAAGTAACCTACATTATAGATAAAGTGATATCGATGATTCGCTGCTCGCAGAACATGCATCTGGCTCATGTGGCACGATTGAAACGCTCAAGTCATGGAGCTAGCTGAGTCGCTGAAGGATGAGTTGCATCAGCCCAGAAGACAACTCTTGCATTAATTACGCTGCGTTGCGCGGCGCTGAGCATGAAGAAGAGGAGAACGAGGTTGAAGCGCATAGACTGGGACGAGGACAAGCCCTACTGTGTGCTTTGCATTTATGCATCCCTCGCTTACATTCTCAATAAATCCGCGCCCGTAAAAATACAATTTTTAAGATAGGAAAATCGTCTGAGTAAAATCTCCAGATCAAAAAAGGGTTACCCACGTGCTAAAAAGTGAAATATCATTAACGTAAAAAAAACGCGTAAGGAATAACTGCAACAGTAGCGTTAGAACACAGAGATAAAGCTGTCAGAGCCTAGACAACAAATTCAAAATGGTATAGTTATTAATTTTAAGTTAACTTCTCTGTGAAGTGAAAATCAACTCCTGTGCAGCTTCGTTCCCTGCAATCAGATATCTCGTTATGCTGTGTGGTATTTCATGATTTTGACCGCGCTTCATTTGTCTCTAAGAGAAGTCAATGTGAGGCTCCAAATGTATAGCAGCTTTGGGCATTTAATAGATCAACAAAAATATTCCGCTGACAATAGGTATCGCGTTGTGATGCCTGTTAAAGCTCATTCAGCTGATTTTTATGCATTAATCAGACGCAGAAGTAGTAGTACTACCAAAAAACATTTATTTGGAAATATGTTTTGGTTAAAGGCGGAGTTGGTCGGGTCCTCACTGTGGGACTCTGTTAGATTATGATGCTAGCCGAGCTCTCACAAGCAAGATACTGGCGTCGCAAGGACGGAGCATGACAGGTCCACCTCTCAATCTGTCCACTTTGGGTTTTCTTTACGAGGTATAGCTTGTGGCTCGGTTTTCTTGGCAAATCTATATCATATGGTAAAGTTGAAGAGCGGTTTATTCGGGGTTGTTCGGAGGACTGGAGACGTCGACCGGCGACGCAAGACGATCGTAGAGCGAAGAACAATCTCGTCCAATAGACAGTCTAAGCTTCCAGTGACATATGGCGCATACCCACAGAGGGGGATCGGTCAAGAATTGGGTAGCAATGAAATATTTTGAAGTATACTTTCATGTATTAAAAAAAGAACCTGATTGGAAGGGTAGAGAAGAGCAAAAAAAGGGAAATAAAGGAAATATAAAAGGAAAAGAGATAACACACCCAGAATCTCCAGCTTCTTCTTCTTCTGCCTTCATATAGAGCACATACCTACGAAGGGGGATTGGCCGATCGGCCAGGAACCCAGCAGTCTTCATCGTGGTTTGTGTCGGCGCTGTATCATCTTCTTCCGTACAATTGCTCCGGCGGAAAGAGGGAGCCATTCTGGCGACTTAAGGCTAGGGGACGACAAGGGGATCGTAGTATGGCTTAAGTCGACTGACATGAACAACTCCTCGCCCGCCGCGACGGTGGTCCGAAGATGGCGTTACCAGCGCCACGACGTAGTTAACTGGAGATGTACGCTCGCTTATACGATAAGGGCCAATATACTTTGCTCAGAATTTCGAATCAGCCGTTACAGAGAGCCAAACGAGGGTGTTGGTAGGTAATGCAGAAGCGGGCTTGCCGTGATCGCTCTCATGGCGGCGAAGATTTGAATGTCCGACGTGAATGAGCGAGCCAGCTGACGGCCCTGCTCAGCATTACGGGCAACAGCAGAAATAGAAGTGTACTCTGAACTGTCGGGATGGTAAGGAAGTATGGTGTTCATTAGACAGGAAGGGTCACGACCGGATAGCAGAAATAATGGCGGAAATCCAGGCGTTGCTTGAAACGCTCTATTAGAGGTATAGGTGATGTACGGAAGCACCTGATCCCAATTAGAAGCGTCGGAAGAAATGTACATGGCGCGCATGTCACCAAGATTTCGATTATACCTTTCTGTGATGCCGTTGGTTTGGGGATGGTAAGCTGTGGTGGTTCGGTTTATTGCTTGCTAAGCTTCCAACAGCTCGTGGACCACTTGTGATAGGAAGATGAGGCCACGGTTGCTGAGAAGTTCACGAGGACCCTGTGACGTAGTACGAAGTGACGCAGGGTGAAGGAGGCGACGTCACGAGCACTAGCGGTATGCAGGGCTGCAGTCTCCACATAGCGAGTGAGGTTATCTACGGCGACTATTATCCAGCGGTTGCCTGATGTCGAAGATAGAAGGGGACAATAGCGGTCGATGCGGACACGAAGAGTCGCGCTGGACAAGGCAATGGCTCTAATGGGCCGGCGCAGTGGCATGGAGGCTACTTCAGCTGCGGACAAGCAATATGGGAGCGAATATAGCGGCAGACAAAGTTGTACATCCCCCGCTATTAGCACCGCTGGCGGAGACGCTCGTATGTCTTCATCAAGCTAGCATGTGCGCTTCGCGGGTCGGCATGATGATGGGCACGAATTTCTGTGCGAAAATACGAGGAATGACCATGAGCCATTTGCGGCCATCCGGGCGATGGCTTTTGCGATACTGCAGACCACCTTGCATTGTAAAATGGGAAGCTTGGCGACAAAGCGCTCGTGGGAATGAAGATTTTTGAGGAGGCGGTGAGGGGGTCTAGAAGCGAATATATCCAGGGAGCCGGGCTTTGTTCAAAAGGAAGGTCTTCGAAAGGAATGGGGGCAGAGAAGGGTTCGGGTATCCAGTCCTAAGGGGCAGGAGAAGACAGCGGTGAGCGCGACAAGGAGTCGGCGTCGGAATGTTTGCGTCCCACTTTATATATTACGTCGAAGTCAAAGCCTTGAAGACGAACAGCCCAGCGGCCGAAGCGTCCAGAAGGGTTTTTCGGGGAAGTCAACCATGAGTTAGCATGGTGGTCGGTGATGACGTTGAAGCGGCGGCCATATAAGTTGGGGCGAAACATTTTAAAGCCCACACGATAGCAAAACACTCCCTTTCCGTGACGGTGCAGTTAATTTAGCTTTCGTTATAGCTAGGCTAGCGTACGCAGCTACATATTCAGAAACGTCGGGTTTGCATTGAGCAAAGACAGCACCGAGGACGATGTCGCTGGTATCAGTGTGCACCTCCTGTGCAGCGGATTGGTTGTAATGGCGGCGAATTAGCGGTGAAGTGAGTAGACATCGCAGCATAGTGAAAGCATTGTCGCAGATAGGGGTCCAGGTAGACAAGTCGGCGGGACCATTCAGCAATTTTCTAAGCGGTGCATTGATGGTAGCGGAACTGCGGACAAAACGACGAAAATATGAGCATAGGCCGTCGAAGTTGCGCAGCTCTTTAACAGAAGTCGGTTTCGGGAATTCAGTTACCGCCTGTAGTTTGTCAGGATCGTGCAGGACCCCATCGTTGGACGCGACATGATCCACTATTGCCAACTTGATGGACGCCAAAACGACATTTCCAGGTTAAGTTGGAAACCGGCGCCAGTCAGACAGCTCAGTATTTGGTGAACACGCACGTGGTGCATAGGAAAATCGGGTGAGAAAGCGACAACATTGTTACATTTTCCCCCTGGGCAGACGAAGCCCCCCGGGCGAGGTAGTTATTCGTTTCCACGAGAGTGACACGGCTTCATCCGGGCGACATGGGCAACTTCGGTTCTGACTGAGCGACGACCTCTGGCTGTCATACGGGCTGTTAGGTAGTTCACTTCACTGACGCGCTCAAGCACAACGTAAGGGCCAGCGTAATGCGCCAACATTTTCTGGACTAAACCACGCTTTCGGAGATGTCGCCAAAGCCACACTAAGTCTCCAGGGGCGTAAGACAATAGTTATGCCGGCTGTCGTGCCGAGCTTCTGAACGCTCTTGCGAAGCGAGAATTTGCAAACGGGCGAGAAGCGAGCTTCTTCGGCTCGACAAAGAGTTCCAGCGATGCACGGTTCGTCATGGACGGAGTAAGAAAGAATGGTGTCTGGACAATACCGAGGATGACGGGCATATAGCAGGAAGAACGGGCTGTAGCCGGTCGTCTCATGTGTTGCAGTGTTGAATGCAAACGTTATAAACGGCAGTATAGTATCCCAATTCTTTTGGTCAGATGCGATGTACATAGATAGCATGTTTGTGAGTATGCGTTTGTGCGCTCCGTCAAACCGTTGGTTTCAGGGTGATATAGTGTGGAATGCCGAAAATGCGACGCACACAAACGGGGAAGCTCTTCCACAACATCTGCCATAAACTGCCGACCTCGATCACTTAGGGTCACTCGTGGAAATCCATGGCAGAGGATCACAGAAATGAGCAAGAACAGGGACACATGGTGAACGGTGGCTGAAGGAAGAGCTGCCGTTTCGTAGTAGAGGGTGATATCATCATCATCAGCAGCAGCAGCAGCAGCCCGATTATACCCACTGCAGGACAAAGGCCCCTCCCATATTTCTCCACTTAACCCGGTTCTGTGCTAGCTGCATCCACTTGACCCCTGCGAACTTCTTAATCTCATCCGCCCACCTAACGTTGTGCCGCCCCCTGCTACGCTTTCCTTCCCTTGGAATCCAGTTTGTTACCCTCATCGACCATCGGTTATCCTCTCTTCGTACTACATGTCCTGCCCATGTCCATTTCTTCTTCTTAATTTCCACTAGAATGTCGGTAACTTGTGCAGGTGAGATAGTCGGCACAAACCACGATCCAACGATTTCCGTCGGATGACTTCGGGAAGGGACCCATAAGGTCGATTCCTAGTTTTCTCAAATGCGCCACGTAGTGGAGTCACAGGATGCAGCAGGCCCTTTGGCGTAGACGTAGGACGTTTGTGTCGTTGGCACGCAGTGCAGCTCGCGACATATCACTCAGTCGTCTGGCGCATCTTTGGCCAATAAAACCGGTCGCGGGCACGATGGAGCGTTCGTGCGGAGCCCAGGTGATCGGAAGTGAAGTCGACGTGCATGGCATGCAAGATGCACGAGTGGTAGCTTTCTGGAACCACAAGCAGAAAATTCGTGCCGGTGCTTGCGTAAGCCTTTTTGAACAAAAGGCCATAGCGGAGACAAAATAGGCTGGAAGCAGCGGAATCCCGCGCCTCCGCAAGCAGTGGCTCGAGGCTTATGTCGGTCGCTTGCGCAATCCGGAGAGCAGAGGCATCGGGAAACTCGGGCAGCCGGAGGCGATGTAATGATCGAAATCAGCAGTCACATTTGGTCGTAGGAAGAGGAAGACGTGAAAGATAGTCTGCGTAGGCGTGTTTGCGGCCGCTCTTGTACGAAACAGTGCAATCTTACTCCTGCAGACGAAGTGCCCAGCGTGCCAGCCGACCAGATGGATCACGAAGGTTGACGAGCCAACACAGGGCATGATGGTCCGTCACAACCGTGAAATGGCGTCCATATAGGTTGCACCGAAACCGCTGGGCAGCGAAAACTACAGTGAGACACTATTGCTCAGTAACAGTGTAGTTACGCTCAGGTTTGCTGAGGGCACGGCTTGCATACGCAATTACATGCTCGCCTGTTGCCGAACGTTGCACATGCACAGCGCCAACACCAATCCCACTTGCATCAGTGTGGACTTCAGTCGGAGCGGAGGGGTTGAAGTGCAGTAGTATGGGATGTGACGTAAGCAGAAACTTTAGTTGGCGGAAAGACGCGTCACAATCTGAGGTCCATTCGAAAAGGACGTCCTTTTTGTAGAAGGGATGTCAGAGGGTAGGCTACGTCAGCAAACCTTGGGATAAACCGTCGAAAGTAGGAACACAGCCCCAGAAAACTGCGGAGTTACTTTTGAGTGTGTGGTCGTTGTAACTCTGCAACTGCTGCAGTCTTCTGTGGATCTGTCCGAAGTCCATCGCGGTAAACGAGATGCCCGAGTACCAGCGCTTTACGTTTGCCAAAACGGCACTTTTGGAATTCAGGACAAGGCCAGCCTTCTGCAGGCGATCTAAAACAATAGCGAGTAGCGTTTTATGTTCAGTAAAAGTCCGCCCAAAAATAACAACATCGTCTAATAGCACATGCAGATTTCCCACTGGAGGCCACGGAGTATTGTGTCCATAAATCTTTTAAATGTGGCCGGCGCATTACATAGGCCGAAGGGCATCACATTAAATTTAAATAGACCGTCCGGCGCAACAAATGCAGTTTTTTCCTTGTCAGCATGGTCCATCGGAATCTGCCAATATCCTGATCGCAAATCAACTGAAGGGAAACAAGACGTAGAGAAAAGGCAATCTATGGCATCGTCAATGCGCGGTAGAGAATACACATCCTTTTTAGTGACGGAGTTGAGGCGATGATAGTCGATGCAGAACCTCCATGTTCCGTCTTTTTTATTTACCAATATCACGGAAGCAGCCCAAGGACTGGAGGATTCTTGTATTACGCCCCTGTTCAACATGTCTTGAACTTGCTCGGTGATGATTTTATTTTTTGATGGCGACACACGGTACGGCTTTTGACGGATAGGATGGGCAGATCCCGTGTCAATTCTGTGGCGTGCGCACGACAGCGGAAAACGTTGCGAGCCGTCGGACTGCGTGAAATCAAAGACGGATAGGTGCTGGGACAAGAGGTTCTGCAATATCTGTCGTTGTGCGGTGTTCAACGATGCACTGATCATCGGAAGAAGCTCTTCGTCAGCAGGTTAGTTAGTAGCGGGGTTGTCTAGGGAAGGAGTAATGACAGCTACACAATTCGGGAGAGTTGCGCTACATGAAGCTAGTTTGGAGCCCGCTGGAAAAATAACTACTTACGATGGGCAATTTATAGTACACAGTCCGGTACGGCCCTATTTCACTCGAACCAAACAATGCGGCACTAATTCATTTTCTTTACGCACTGTAAATCAAGAGGCGCCACAGTAGCCTCAAAAGAGTCGTTATTAGCACGGGAGCAAGACAGCTGGACACACACTGCAAAATGTGGCGGTATGACGGCTTCATCACACACATACACAAAACGCCTTTTTAATTTGTCGTCTTTTCCAAACGTTCACGAGGAAGAGAACCACCAACACTTAGCTCTGCCGTTCGACAATCAACTGTAGCGCCGCACATAGGCAGGAAGTCAATCCCCAAGATTACGTCGTGCGTAGATCGGGGCCGTACTGCAAACTCCGCCGGAAATACTGTGCCCCCCAAAGAAACTTTAACGCTGCATACCCCAACCGGATACAATAACTCTCCACTTACTCCATAAAACATTAACAGTTTTGTCCTAAAGAAACATAACTTTGTTCTTTAAACGGTTCTTAAAATCTAAACTGTTACTGAAAGAGTAGCACCAGTGTCTACAAACGCCATCGTTCGCAAACCTTCAACAATCACATTGACCTTGTTTTTTAACATGCACACAGACGAAGGAATAATAGGTAGCAGTGCACATTGTCCAGCGACCTCATTTCCATTGGCCGCGCTAGCTAGGTTTCCGTCATTGGTAGCGGAGATCGGCGCCGTGGAGACGGGGAGCGGCGTACATGAAATGACGAAAGTGGTGTCACACTACGGTCAGACGCTGGCAAATGACCGCGGAGCCCTTCGTTTTGGAAACGACCCCTCCGGGAGGGATGTTCTGGCCGATAGCTGTCGATGTAGGGCTGGATGGTGTGTCGGTTCGATGCCCTCGGGGGATTACTGAACGATGCGCGCCGATTGCAGTAGCTGGAAATGTGACCCGCGTCACCACACCGGTAGCACACCGGAAAGGTCGGTTAAAAAGTAGCGTGTCAGCGGGTTCCTGCATGGTAGGTCGCGACGAATATTGAGATGGTGGTTCCGGGACGATGTTGCTGTCCGGCGATCAGCGCGATGTGCAACTGGAGTAAGGGCGAGGATCTCTACGCTGATGGCAAGAGAATTGTTGGTAACTCTCTTCCGGTCTTGGTCGCGGAGTGTATAGGTCTTCGCGGCAGGCGAAGTCGGTGACATTCACGGACATCGGCGGGCACGCACTTCCATAGGTTGGAAGAGCATATGCGTCACCTCCGAAGCCATTGGGCCGGGCAAGCGGCTCACGTCGTGACATCTCATCTCGAACGATTTCACGGAAGGCACACAGGAGGCTTTGAGATGGCGATTCTTCAATACTAGCCACTGTAGTGACATTTGCGAGCCGTCCAAATTTCGGTGTAATGCGGCGAGTCTTTAGGGTCTCGAATGTTCGGCAGTGTCCGATAATGCGAGAGACCGAACTCAAGTTCTCCTTGACAACGAGGAAGTGGTAGACATCTTGCGCAATGCCCTTGAGCAGATGGCCTACTTTATCGTCTTCAGTCATCCTGCTGTTGACGGTCTTGCACAACTTGAGTATGGCCTCGATGCAGGTGGTGAAAGTTTCTCCGGCTGCCTGGGCCCTCTGAGCAAGTGTTTGCTCGGCCTGTTTCTTCTTTGAGTTAGATCACCGAAACATTCCTTGATTACTTCGACAAAACTTTCCCAAGTTGCCAGGGAGTCCTCGTGGTTCTCATACCACATCAAGGCGCTTTGCGTCAAGAAAAAGATAACATCGACTAGTTTAGCCACCGAATCCTAATGATTATAGCGGCTCACATGTTAATAATGAGTGAACCAGTCATCAACATCTTCTCCTGCTTGGCCGGCAAAGGAACGAGGCTCGCGAAACGGTAGCGGCGCATTTGTGGTGGTTGGCGACACATCGCGAGACGGGGGTAGAGGGTCCCGTGTTGATGTTCGGGGCGACCCGGTAGTCTGCTGCATTCTTGTTGGAAAGGGTGAGAGACCAGCGAGGCGACGGCTCCGACGAAGCTCCCGCGGTTGAGGATGCGTCTTGAGGGTAGTCGTACCCAGCACCTGACCACCACTTTGTTATGACGGGAGTAAGACATCGGAGCGCTGAACAACAAGACGATAGGGCAGGGAGCTGGCCAGCGGCAGCACGTCCGGAACGAGAGTCTTTTTCCAATTTCTTTCTCCTGCACTTGTGTTGTAAGCTTCATCTTCTTCTGCACTGTTACAATATCATCCAAATGACAAAGACAAATGTTCCACTTCAGGCCGCATAAGATATCCATCATTCGCTCAAACTTAGCAGGAGCGTTGCAAAGACCAAATGGCATCACGGTGAACTCATATAGTCCACGAGGGGCAACAAAGCCTGTCTTGGGTCAGTCAGACTCAGCCATGGGGTGTTGCCAATAGCGAGATCGCAGGTCCAGGGACGAAAAGAACTCGGCTCCTTGTAAACAATCGATGCATCGTCAATGCGGGGTAGTGGGTATATGCCTTTGAGGGTAATTTTGTGAAGACCGCGGTAGTAAACGCAAAATCTTATGGAGGCATCTTTCTTTTTCACAAGTATGAAGGGAGACGACCATGGACTAGACGAAGGCTGAATTACACCACGCTGCAGCATGTCGTCGACCAGCTCAGCAATGACACGGCGCTCCGTAGGCGAAACACAGTAAGGGCGCTAGCTGACTGAGGGCCGGGGTTTAATAGAACTAATCACGAGAGGTTGCGGCCAATTACTGCACCAGGGTGGCGAACTCTTGTTCTGGTGAGGGTGTGCGTTGCCGGAGGTGTTCACCGGCATCAGATTGCACCCCAAACCTGTTTCTGCAATTCCATCGACACGCAGACTTTATTGTTTTTCCTTTGGAGAATTGTGCGGCACCGGGATTTGAATCTCGGTCCCCTTGCATGCGATGATCAGGTAAACATATTACTCCTTTATTTGAAGCATTGTGTCTGGCTTGGGATAAGCATTTACCGGCAAAGGGAGAAACCCGGCCTCGCATGTATTTTCTGTATGCTGCTCAGGAGTTGGCGACGATGTATAAGGAGTTTGTTATGTGTTGCTGCTGAAGCGATCGCTGCTTCCTTCATTTGTGCGGCTTCTGAATTTCTAGCTGTCAGCCCAGCTACCATATGGCCTAGACAAGTGACGTCTAGTGTTGTGCTGCCTTCCCAGTGATCCGCAGCATCCACAATAAGGCTCATTTGTCGTTGTAGCAGTTTTTATCCATTGTCCTGGCTCTTGGTTTATGTCGGGCTTCGGAATTTCCTGGACGCACGTTGCGTGGTAGGGGCATAGTTTGGAGTTTGCCCCTTCATCATGTGGTATTTCCTGTCTGTTATGTGGTGCTGGAAAAGCTAATGCCGAGCTGTTAAAAATTACCTACAGTGCCGGTAACAAAGAGGCTGGACTAGGGTGGAAGTTCGCATTACAAAGTAAGCCTCTATGAGCTCGACACCAAGTTTATGGAGCCGGTGAGTAGACTTGTTAAGGAAGGCCGTAGCGCCCGCGTGTAAGCCATGCTAAGCATGGAGTCGAGT
>JAJIZL010032832.1:21746-54746 GCA_023969395.1 Amblyomma maculatum
TGCATTGTGGTTGTTAATTTGGATTGTTCGTTTCTGCAACGGGGTCGCATGGCTGGAACTTCTGACTTTGTAGAACAGGTGAGTATGCAGTCGGTGAAGTAGTTCTGCACAGTGTTGGCGGCTTCCTATAGTGCATTCTCTGTATGTCCTGCATTACCTCCTGTAGCCCAAATGGTCTTGTCATCCGCATACAGGGCATGGCGTATGGCTTCTATGGTGTTAAGTCGGTCCCGTAGGTGCAAAAGCGCCAGGTTAAAAAGAAGCAGGGAGAATACTGCTCCCCGTGGTGTGCCCTTCGTGCCCATGTCGATGAAGTTAGATCTTGTATCGCCTTTATGATGAGTACTCGCCGATTATCCAGGCATCCGTCGACGTAGTTATCGATTTTAACTCGGCAGTGCGTGCTTTGAAGGTTGTCCAATAATTTAGAGTGCCTGGCATTATCGAATGCTCCTTTAAGTTGAGTGCCAGTATGGCGCCTAAGCTTTCTTTACTGGTTAAGTCGATGTCCTCCTGTTTGTGTTGCTGGAGGAGAATGTGGGTTGATTGGTTGGTTTCGGAAGCCAAACACACTCTGAGACGACAGATTGTTGTCATCACGGTAGCGGTAGAGGCGGAGCTGTACTGCTATCTGCATGAGCTTGCCCGCGGAGGATGTGAGGGATATCGGGTGGAGATCAGTGATGTTGAATTACTTCTCGGGTTTGGGAAAGATGCTCAAGTCTACTCTCTTGATCTTGCGGTAGCGGTCTGAAGCACTAGCACTTGTTGATATGTTGCGTGAGGTTCTCGAGTGCTTTAATGTTGAGGTTAGCAAGCAGGCCTATTTGATCATGTCGTGGCCTGGACCATGACAAGGTGCATTGTCATGAGTGTGGCTTGCATTCTGCTACGTCGAAGTCGCGGTCGAGACCTGCAATGTAGTCTCATATATTCTGGTGGGGGACCAGAGCCCTGGCCTTTACAGAGGTGTCTATTATCTGTCTATTAAAGGTGTCTATTAACTGTCTATGTGAACCCATGGAGAGGCTTTCTGAGGTTATGCTGTTCCTCTCTTCAAGATTAAGTAGGAACTATCATGCATTTGAGGAGGTTCCGGATTCATTGAGTGCCGTGACTACCATAGAGCGAGTCGCATTTTGTCAGCCTGTTGTTTCTAGCTAGAGCCCAAGCATAGGCCGTGGGCTCGCTGCGTGAGACGTGTTGTTTTTAGTTTAAGCTTGCGGTTTTGGCATTGATTTTGCCATTACTATGCGAGAGGTCTTCTGACTTCCCTGATATGGATGAGGTGATTTTCAATTCTAGGGCTGTCTACAGAGGTTTTCAGTGTACGTGTGAAGTTTTCATACCTTTTTAGGGTGTGATCTGACGTTTCGTAGTTTTAAATTTTTTGTGGTAATGGTGTCTTCGCTTTACAGAACCGTGTCCAATTAGGGAAGTGAGCTTGCCCTCTGTGTGTACGGTGTTTATTTGAGTGAAATCTAATGCGGAGTAACGAATGATCGCTACCCAGACTTTACAGCGTATTGTGCCATTCATAGTGTTTGGCATTCTTTGCTAACAAAAGCTCAGGGCAGGTAAATCTGGAGACACCGTTTCCGGTTCGCGTGGGATGCTTTGGGTCTGTGAGCAATGTCAGGGACACGTCATAAATCGTCGTTGCTAATTTACAACCTTTCACTATCTCCTTGCTGTAGCTTCACATGCAGCTATGTGCTTTGGAATCCCGGACTATAACATAGAGATCTGCTTTCTAAATTACGGCGTCCTTTTGAAAGATCTCGTCAAAGGTAGCCAGTGTGCTCCGGTCAACTACAGATACATAGAACATACGTGCTTTCACTCCACATATTTGGTAATAGGCAAATAAAGGTATATTCTATCCCATACCTATCCCATTTGTTGGTCCTGAATCTATTGCCAGTGCAGTACAGTCATTGTGAACTAAAATACATGTAGAAGGGTTAGTTTGGTGTGTACTAAAGGAAGTAGTTTTGCCTCGGTGTTAATGTCCTGGAGGGCTACTATTTAGGTTTGGTTTGGTTTTGTGGGGTTTAACGTCCCAATGCGATTCAGGCTATGAGAGACGCCGTAGTGGAGGACTCCCGAAATTTCGACCACCTGGGGTTCTTTAACGTGCACTGACATCGCACAGCACACGGGCGCCTTGCTTTTCGCCTCCACCGAAAAGCAGCCGCCGAGGCCGGGATTCGATCCCGCGTCCTTGGGAACAGTAGTCGAGCGCCGTAACCACTGCGCCACCCCGGCGGGGTGTGTTGGAGTTCAAGGTATCAATGTTTTGATGTAATGGCGCTCTTTCCTTTTTATAGCCTCTGCAGTTCCACTTTAGGATCTGAACTCTGCGTTGTGTCGTCATCAGGAGTGGATGTTGGTGGCGTCAAATCAGGCGGTACTAATTTATGCTTTACCAGCCTGCGGTCGGCATGGCTTATTGTTATGACCAGTGTTGAGCGACAACAAAACTTCAGTTCTAGAAGTTTATTATCGAGCCTCATCTCAATGGCTTTAGTTATTGAAGTAACAGGCAGTTTTCTGTTCAACTTTACTTCTATGGCGCCACGTCTAGTGACAACAAGCTCTAGAAGTTGCTTTGCTATCTTCTCCATGGTGGTACTGAGGTAGTTGTTCAGGGATTCGTGAGCGATCTCTTCAACCTGTTTTCGAAGATCCTGGTTTGAAAAGATTTGTATTGGACTGGAGGAGGCCTGTAGTGTACTGCGTAGTTGGCGGTATTCTTATTATGTCTGATTCCCGAGACGGTAGCACGCTGGTCATCGTTTGGGGATAGTGCATAGCTCTTGAATCCTGTTCGTGATCTGCTTGTATTGGTGTAAGCGCTTCCGCGCGTCGACGGGACTCCACTCTGAGGTTTGATTTCGTGGCGATGCTGGTACTAGGTGTGTCTATTATCGTCATCCTTGCAGGCAACCCAGCGGGATGCTGTGTATATTTCGCTAAGCCTGCTTTAAAACGTGTATTCTTCTCTCTAAGTGTCTGTTGAGCCACGTGGAAGGTAGTGAAGCGAAAATGCCTATCCAGCGCCCCTTTTTCCGATAACTCCAGTAGCTCCTGGGTTGACACTATGGTGCTGTGGACGACTGCAGTTTGTTTTTCTGTGCCTCCCAGTGGGCAACGCAATGTGTGGGGCGGCTGACTGGAGGCTTGGTTTGGATCTGGGCTCCCGGTCTCTTCGTCCTCCTCTACATTGGTGATGCTTGAATACTTGCAGTCCTCTTGATTTGTGCTTGTTTTTCGTTCCGTTACTGTATTTCCACACGCAGTCTGTAAGCCCGTCAGGTGGACTTCTCTACATACCCGGCGCTGGGGTTTGTACTCGTGTCCTTCTTCTGTTGTAATGCTTCCTCACGCTTGGCCGCAGTTGGCCTATGCGTTAGGAGATACATCTTCACGGTTACCCATTGTTTCACCTCGAGCACAGAATGCGGTAGTCTTGGGGTAGAGAGGAACTTGAACCATCTATCAAAAATTGAACACTGTAAATGGCACTCTCCGGCATTCAAATATAATTGCGTCATGTTCGAATCGCCAATTTTTCATATAGCCATCACGGGAGAGTCAGGTGAATACAGAGCCTCGATGATGTCGACTTAGGATGTTGTACGGTTGACTGGAATGACTCCACAACACGTGCCTCAGTACGCTTAAGTAAACTTGAACAGGGTGGTGATGCTCAGTGATGCATATGTTGTTGATTACAAGAACTTACCCTTAGAGGTGAGGATCTCAGATTCTGGTGATTATGATGTTTTGATCCCATGCCGGCTCATAGCAAGTGTCTGCGACGAGTGTGGAATTACATCGGTGGCATAAAGAGCTTTTCCGATGTGGTTGCTTCCCTTGAAGTTCGAAACGTTTAGCATGCTGTTGGGCTTCAATACGATGACGTCGTCTTCGGTGCTGAATTTTGGTAAAATCTGAAATTTCCAGCCCTTCGGCTGGGCCTACTTGCAGAGCGCCGAGGGGATGTCGTGGCCGTCCCTGCGTCACTGCCGCGGCGTAACGCTGCCTTTTGTTTGCGCTGGATGATATATTGCGCAGCTTGGTCGAACAATGCTGTGTCCGCAGTCTGAATCTCCCAAATGTGTACGCGTCTTAGCCTCGTACGTGAGCCATGGCGTCTGTGACGAATGCCGTATCGGCGGCTCAGCCATGGTGCTAAACATCACGGCTGAGCCCGGCGCCGATCTTCCCGAAGAAGTTAACCGGAATAGATTAGCCAAAGATTCACCCACCATGATACTTTGTGGTATATACGGGTTCCTGGTGTTTTGTCGGACTCGAATCAGACGGTGTTTTGAAGATGCGAAGTGATGGACAGGCGAGTCGACATCGATTCTGAAGTGCATAATAACAGTCACAGATCGATGACGCTCGCTTGACAATGAAACGCAGTAAAACAAGCAGCGAGTGGATCAGACCGAACGAAGGCGTTTATCAATGCGACACTCATTTTGAGGGAGATAAAATCGCACCTTCATTATTAAATGAAAAGCGATTCAGCGAGACACTGCTCGTGCAGACATGTATCCGCTAAACAAGGCGCCACACATGAGACGTGTCCGCCAACCCTAACGCTGACACAGCAAGGTCGCATCGTCCTAAAAGGAGCGCACGCATCAGCAATAGGTTCCTCAGCAAGTAAACATCGTCTTCGCCCTACTGTGAAGCTTTACCACGGCAAGCGCAACGGAATACTGGCAGTTTGACGCAAACTATCCACATTGCACTCAGAAGTTATCAAGAAGTACCACGGAACGCTAACCCGGCGCCGCTATCACGCCCATCACGAATGAAAAAACGCTTCGCCCTGAATCTCGGCCACCTTCGCAGTGGCTACTAAGTGACGGAGAGCGGTCGCTAAAATGGTGGTAATATATTATTACAAACGTTAAATGTTTAGGAAGCGTAAATTTCATTCATTTTTACACGTAGTATATTTACGTTCTAGTTCTTAAGTGTAGTTTTAATTTCAGCAATTTATTTTGTGCATCACCGCTCGCAGGGCTCTTTTCATAATTCAACATAATCATTGAGTTCATGTCGCTGGTTCTAGATTTTTGGACAAACTGTTTTCGTAATAACGCGACCTTATACACTGACTTTCCCTCGGGCAGGAGGAATTAGGTGTGACTACCGGTGCCAAAGGGGTGCCACGGTGGTCCTGCAGCCTCAGCTTTAATAAGTCGAATTGTGATACGATGCCACTAGGGCTTGGTTTCAAAGCCTCGAATCCTGTTCCTCAATGACCCGCCAATATTTACCTAAGGCTTGAGAAACGGATAGCAGGGACAGCTGGTGTGCCAGAGCTTCGCTTGTGAAAGCCGTAACTCCGAGGATCATCCGAGACTCCTCGCCGATATGAATACCAAAATGCAATTGACACACACGTAATACGTGGAAGAACTACGAGTTTTACCCTTGGGCGTCGAGGCGAAAGTTCTCTATTCTCCGTTAGCACCAAAACCAGGCGTTCTTGTCCAAGAGAAATGATCTAGAAAAGCTAAAACACACCTAGACGACTTTGATGTCATCACGCCAAAACCCAATCGGTAACTGGCACAAAACTAAAACGGGCCTTCTGGCCCAAATGACGTTAACTTGAATGTAATGAGAGTACCTCTTCACATGCAATGGAACTTTGGGGCCGCCGCATGTCTAAAATGAATGAGTGTTATTATATAAATGATGTCGTCAGATATTGGTGCATAGGCAGGGTTAAGCTCACGACCCATGGTGCGCAAGCCAAACACCCTAACGATTAGGTCCCTCAGCGCCCACTATTGCGTTTCGAGAACAAGCGGAGATATAAGCATGTCTTGTTGGCAGAGAACCTGGTAACAGAACTCACCATATAAAAAAGCAAGACAGATATTGTCAGTATACTGTAGAGATGAAAATATATAGATAAAGTGATTTAAGAACAAAATCTCAAAAATAAAAGCGGCGAACAAAACAGAAAACTGCTTAATGAATTGAACAAATGACAGTAGCAAAGTCACGTTGTTCTCTTCATGCGTTCAATTTCACAGGTCGTAAAGTCAAAAGTGCCGACAAAATGTTGATGCCGGAGTGATTTTGGAGTGATTCCGTTCCAAATGTGAACGTATTCAATGCATTTTAAAATAAAGAAACTCTTCAGATGGCTGCATCAGCATAATAAATTGTGAAACAGATCGGATCTATCCACGTTTCCTATAAAGAAAAAGGGCACCGATTAAGTATACGTAACTGAATGGTCGTCATTTGAATGTCAAGAGATTACATGTAACGAGAAGCTATTGACTTATGACTTGCGTCTGGTTTCTTTGATTGCGTCTAAATTGCGCCCAAAATTTAGATCGCAGGATATCCGTCACCAGTTGGAGCAATTATCTAATGACTAACCGGCCTTTATTTCGCGCGCTCTACAATGTCATACGATTTCTCAAATAACAGAAGATGCCATTCATGCTTATAACCCCCAGAAATTTTTTTTTGTAAGCCTCTTGTTAGCCGTAAAATTAATGCAATGTTTCTTACTTTATATAGACAGACTTTTGCATCTCTTAAGTTATTTTGCTTCACGATATAAGAAGCCAGAAACATATGGTACTTTTTGTTCGAAAAATTGAATTCAACTTTGCTATTACTATTATGCGTAATATATATTTTATTTTCTTCTGTGCATATAGTCATTGTATTGCTTCTGTTGTTATAATGGCTGGCCCGGAATGGTAACCAAGGGATGTGCTTAGGGAGCATAAAGGTCTTTTGTTGCACTTAGTAGGCATAATATATTTCCAATAAACCTCAACGTTCAAGTAGACGACAAACTACGTGCTAGTGACCCTGACGTGGCTAACTTGAAAAAGAGAATACTAATAGCTCCATTTACCTAGCCTTCAAAACACCGACTAATGACCGCGCGTGTTGTACGCGCCCATTTCTAATCAGTGAAACTCTCGGCTTGCTTTTTTATGGCATTTGTCTGTCAGTTTAATGGGCATGACAGCAATCGCGGTGCATGCTGTCTCAACATATGAAGAAAGCTTTTCCAATTGACCACAAAATTTTCTTACACGTGACTCACAAATACTGTTCACTAAAATTGAGCAAAAAACAATTTAGATACCTCTCACAATGCCCGCAGCTGCAACGTTTATGCTTCCTGCAGGCAGTAAAAGATGTGAAACTAGTTTTAAACTAGAATTCACATATTTTTAATTTTATTCATGGTAAATCATGCTTACATAATACCTGGTAATACCAATGCACTTCTTGATGTCCAGATATCATGTAAATTTCCGGACACTTTTTGCTTCTTTTGCCTGATATAAAACATTTAGTATTACCATCATTTCTACTGCTATGTCTAACGATTTTGTACAATCACTTTATCACTAGTAGAAACCACAAACTTCTACCACAACTGTCGTGACGAATCGTATTCTGCCTACAGATTTTGTGAGCCTAGTGGATCCTCACTGGTAACAATTGCATTTTGTAATTATTTTTTCAATTTCAAAGATTGTTAATATGCATCACGGCCAAAACATTCGTATGGCAGCATCCGATAACTTTATAAAATTCCCACAGGTTTGCGGACTTCAATACCACATTGGTGCCCCTTACGAATTATTTGACGAAACGTATGTGGAAGGCCAATACGATCTAGTAAGTAAGCCACTTATTATATCATGAGAGAGAGAATTTGACTGTTGAATTCTGTGTTTAATCATTTATGTATACGGTACCTGTAGCTTCACATGTGTTACGCAGGAAGAAACTTTCTAGAGGTAAGCCCTAAAGCAAAAATACTGGCAGTAAACCAAAGTAATTTTTCTTGAATGAGTAGAGGGCAAACGGTTGCATAATATAGTAGATCTTTAGCTCTATAGTTCTCAGCTATGGATGATGAAGTATTAGGAACACCTTGAAAATGGGGAGCGGAGGGAGGGCCTGTGGGGCGAACTTGTGTGGCCTGCGCTCACTGTTCCGGGAGAAAGCATGGGAATTGGGAATCTCTTCTGGCCTCTAAAAGCAGCACTTGATAAGCTAGCGTGCTACCCCCTGCAGAAGACATGGGGTAGAGGCGACACGTCGACATCAGCATGCATGCCGCTAGAAGGGATTTTACTCCTGCCACAAATGCGTTGCTCGCTCGTCGGACACCCTAGGCACTGTTCATTGTAACTCCATCCAGCAGGGCAGCTTGTTGTCGCATTTCACCGATGCCGGCACCTAAAAACGCCATAGACGCTCCCTTTCTCCCCTCCTTCCTCTCACTCGCGTATTTTTCGTTTCTGTACTCATCTACACTTTTTTCGTGCTCTTAGAATTTGAAATACTAAAGTCGCCTTCGAACCTCCGTCCTTTTGACGCTGCTATTATGCTTCTAGCCAGCACACAGCTATCACGACATTCTGCTTTGTTGGCGCGGGTTTCCCGGCCCTCAAAAATCACTTCGGGGACGCCGTGTGGTCTGTAAACTTACATTTTATAAACACTGCTCTAGCTTAGTGCGACAAATCGCTTCACATCGGACCTTCGCTATTGTCCAAAGAACAAAATTTTTCCAATGGGTAAATATGGCGGCTTGAAGCAGAGACCGTGAGACTATGGACAGTTTTGTGACAGCCATGATCCCGCTTTGTTATTATTGTGTAATTGCTCCATTGCTCTGCTAGAGAGTCGATACATTCTCCGTACATCAAGTAGAACTGGGCTATGGAGAAGCCACTGATTTCAAGTACCGCAATAGAAGATACATCACCTTCAAAGGTCAGGGTGATGGAACAGCTTTTTGAGGAAAACGAAAACAAGGAAAACGAGTGTAAGGCAAGTGCCCTAAATGGATGAGTCCTTAGACGAGACCAGACAGGTGCGCTACATGTTTTGTGAAATTATTAGTTCAAAATTTAGATTCGACCTTTTGAACAAAAAAGTTTACCTTTTCATATCTGGAAAGGTCAAGGTTGGTGGTATTTTGAATATCGGCTAGCCGAGAACGCGTGTTAGTCCAAATAAATGCATAGAGTCAGCGGTGTTGGCTTGAGCGTGCTTCACACACCAGCCAAACGTGTAGAGCGAGAAGCTCTGCTACTTGATGGTAACTGTTCAATCCGTGGCAGTAGCACAGTTACTTCGCTTCGTGTTGGCCGGCTCCGTCGCTGTGATACCACATGCCGAGGGGAGGAGATTAGTTTCTTTGCAGGCGGTTTCTCCTCTAGTTTCTCCTTCGCCTGACCTACTGGCTAGTCTCCGACGGCGTCATGAGACCGCGCCGCATCATTTAGCAAAGCGTGACCACCTGAACCGACGTTAACATACCACTTTTTGTTGGGTTAATGTTAACGTCGCTTAAGGTGTGCCTCATATTCTGAGTCGCTTTGCGAAAATAAATCGAAAAGAAGTCAAGGCATTTGTCAGAAATGGGGGCGGCACAAATTCTAGGTAAATGCGCTGAATTGTGGCTAAGAAAAATGTGCCTAAAGCAGTTGAGAAACCCCTCTCCACAACGGAATAGAAAACTAAAGGTGACGCCTCTTCGTCCCCATTAACATGTGCTCCTAGCGCGTTAAAAGAAGTTACCGCTTCATTTTATAGTGTGCATTCAGCATATCATGTGGCGATCTTAGTCGAATATTTAGAGGAATCGCCCAAGGTGAAGCAGATTTGTAACAAAGGTGTAAAACGCATGGACATGCACCCAAGCGCAGCCACACAGCTACACGGGAAAGCTATGGAAGCTGAGAGAGCTGTATAGTATTCCTGTGTAGCCGTATGACTGCACATGGATGAGTGTTTACTCCCTTATTATATATCATGTAGTGAGTCGGGTTTATGAGGACGTTATGCTTCTGGCTCAAGTTGTCAGCGACCTTGAGTCTCACTCTAGCAAAAACTTAAAGATTACACCCGTGAAATGGTTTGTTTCATCCGGGCATCTTTTCCGGTCATCTGGAAGCTAAACTCGTATAATTTGACTGAGAAACGTAATCTAGAAATATGAGTTTTCTGCTCTTTGAGCCTTCTCAGAGGATTGCCACAATTTTTCTAGCTGCTACCCGAACAAGTTAGAAAAGGTGTTTCCAGTTACTTGTCAATATTAGTTCAGACATTAGTCCAGATTAACATTTAAAATATAAGGATTTTTTTTTTGTAATTTCAAGTAACACTGTATAAAAGACAGATATGTGGCCAAATATATTTCATATCCATTGACATTCAGGGGCCTTTGATGATAAGGGTGCTCCGGGGTGAGAGGGGTGCTTTAAGAGACAACGGCTTCCGCTCCATTTTTAAAATTCGTGCCACATTCCCTCACATCACGCTAGTAGAAAACTGCCTGACATCTGCAGTAGAGCTGGCAGTAGTTTGAAATGCGTTCGGGCGTTTTGCATTAAGTGTGTCACTGTGACTCGGTGTCAGCTCATGGCGTTTATCCCTTTGGCAAGAGGATGTACACTCACTCGGCGACTACTCGAATTCGCTGGTATCGATGTTCTGCACATGTGTGGCACAACCGCAGAGTGCCGTAAAAGCAAGATCAGTGTTGACCGCTGCCTTCCACCCTGAGTTCGTCGAGAAAGCTCTTGTTTGTGGTGACGTGCTTTGCGTGTGCGACTATACCGTTGCGCCGCCGATGTATACGCAGTGCGGTCTGATTTCGTGTTCTCGCCGTGTGACCGAATCGTTTCATGAGACCTTGCGCCTAAAATTCGAACTGTGGGAAGAGATATCATTCTTCCTTGCTTCCCTAGTAAAAAATCCCGTATCGTGTCAGACGGATTTTAACCGGTCCTCTATTATACCGCATTAATTTCGTACCGGTGTGACCAGTCCTGTATCAAGCTTATAACGTTTATAGCCCACATGTCATGTCCGGTTTGAATCTCAATCCGTAAGGTCCGGTGCGGTATAGAGTTAATAGAGGACAGATCATTTCGAGTATGTATCCCAAGCTGGATATTAAACAAGGCGAACCAGTCGTGTATAGAGCTCATATAAAGGTAGGACATGTCCGGTTTAGCTGAAACCGGACAAACCCTTTATTAATGAAACTGATACGGGACAGTATTTCCGCTTCTCAACACATGCCGGGCGGATCGTTAAGCTTAACCAGAATGACCACATCGAGACCCACCTGCGCGACAAATAAGCATGATGCCCTACATATTATAAGTTACAACTTTTCTGTTCATGTGGAGTACGCGTTGTTTCACAAGTACTTAGAAGATATGAAGCCATGGATGTGTGCTCTAGCAAGTACATACACGCATCGCCTTTTGCTTTTGCGTGTGAAACAGCCGCTGCAGCTTGCATGATCTTGCGGTGGATCCTCATATCTGCGACTGAAGATCTGCCACCTTCAACGCTAAAGTGCAAGCAAGAACGTAGCGTTTCGTTAGTGAGGATAAAAATACGCTCGAGATTGTCGCAGAGAAGACGAGCGTATGTCGAAAGGCGCGTGCTAAAAAAAGATGACAGAAAAAGAAGACAACGCAAGAGTCTGGCTGGCTAGTTGAACGTTCGACGGGAACACCGACCTGAAATTGGACGTACTCTTACAAAAGAAACATCGATGAGCATCGATGGATGCACAGATAGCCGCATATAGGGCGATGCTTTCTCGAATGTTTACATATTGAAGCCACTCAGTCGGAAGGGTATTCATTGACATCGCTGCTTCGCTGGTAGCACGTGAAGCTAAAACGCGCAGTAGTACAGGTATTAGTGCAGCGGATATATCTGTAGGTAGGAAAACTTACAAGCGTTCGTAGACAATGGAAAAGCACGTCAGCACTAGTAAATTATGATACCTTGAGGTGTGCATGAAATAAAATAATTATTTATAAAGATACGGGACATTGGCGAACCCTAGTGATAGCCTGGAAAAATATTCAGCGTGTATAACGGACGATCGGTGAAGAATGACCACAACTTCGACAGCCAAGGAAAATATACAGTCAGTAATAGCAAAGTTAGCTACACATACAGAAATATAACCACTATAACCATAACCCGCCGTGGTTACTAGCACCACGACGGATTAGGGTTATAGTAGTTATATTATATTGTTACACAGCACACAGCACTCTTAAGTGACATTCCTGCTACTCCTAATTCGCACCTACTAGCTTCACAGCTCTGATAACTTTTACCTGATTATGAGTGTTTTGTTATCAATGCCCCTGCCACGTTGAAAGAAATAGTGCAAGAAATTGACCAATTACCTCTATTCAACACACGTGGCCCCGATGGCATTTCAGGAGAGTTTTACAAAAGCTTTAAATCTTACCTGAGCCCTGTCGTGCTTCCGATTTTCACTTTAAGTTTAGATATAGGGGTCCTTCCTCAATCGCTTACTAGGAACCATACAGTCTTAATTCAAAAGAGAATGGTTAAAACAAAATTGCTATCAGTGGATGGCTACAAACCAATCACGTTGGCAAATGTTGATTACAAAATTTTCGCGAAACTTCTATCAAGTCGTCTACAACATGCGAAGGCGGTTCTTATCGGCCTCATCAGACATGTGGTTTAGGGGCCGCTCCATACAAATTAACATACATATTGCACGCACAATTCTCGAATCTTGCTCTGGCTCTCATGAACAGCTTGCTCTACTTAAGACTGACCTTGCGAAAGCATTAGATCGTGTCCGGCATTCGCTTCTGTTTTCTCTTCTCGAGCATGCCAATGTTGGATACACCTATATTTAAAGTGGTGCAACTTTGTTATGACAACTGTACCACCCGCTTGATTGTTAACGGTCACCTCTCAGAGCCTGTGCCAATTCGACCATCCGTAAATCAAGGCTCTCCTTTGTCGCCACAACATTTGCCCTCTACTTAAAGCCACTTTTTTTCAGTGTACTGCGAAACAATAATATTCGTTGTTATGTTACCCTCAGTAATGAAGTCAAAGTGCTTGCCTACGCTGATGATTTGGCATTTTTCTGCATTTGTAAACCCAGTATCGACCATACTATAACCCCTATTGAGTAGTTTGAAAATGTCTCTGGCGCTCAAATAAATAGCTCTAAATGTTCGAGTCTGTCGTTCGGTTCATGGGGCAATGCCAACTCATTATGCTGCAGTTGAATGTTCTCATGTCCCCTCTAAATACATAGAAGTTGCCTTTCATGCATTCAATAATAGTGGACACTACCGGAGAGAGCGGATCCCGGCCTTCAAAGATATGCTCAGATTTTTGTCCAACACAGTCTATCAATATTTGGTCGAGCGCATGTCTGAAACACGTTTCTAGCGAACAC
Source organism: Amblyomma maculatum (assembly GCA_023969395.1). Lineage (NCBI taxonomy): Eukaryota > Metazoa > Arthropoda > Arachnida > Ixodida > Ixodidae > Amblyomma > Amblyomma maculatum. Next base: position 35,047 of record JAJIZL010032832.1, read on the forward strand.
ATTTAATATGTTTTCCAAGTACTTTGCGCGAGGCTCAACATCCAAAGATTTTACCGAACGTTCGTGATATTCATATGGTCCTCCAGATTTTAGCCGATGCGGCGTGATAACATATTCAGGCCTGTTCCTGCTCGCGTTCCAGTTTTAACACATCTCTATGTCAGACAGTTAGTTTCTCGTTCCTTCTTCTTCCGTAATAGCACTCATCAAATTATCAGATAATCCCTGCAAACTAACTTTGTGAACCTTCTTCCCAACTTAGTGGTCTCCTCCAATGTTACCAATCGACCCTTATTATTTGGTTTTATGACGAAAGTTCATGACTCGGTGCGTTTTCTGGCAGTTCGCTTTTTTATGAGTACTTATTCTCTGCTTCAAGAAAACATGTATACAAAGAATTTATATCAATGCTGTTCCCGCCTCTATTATATCATTCTCTTTATTCAAATTGTATGGGGCATTATGTGTTGAGGAGAGTACGTAAAATGCCGATTTCGTCTTGTGCTAAACGTTTATTCTTTTAACTTCATACCGAAATTCTACCTGTGAAAGCGTGGCATCACAAAAAATTATTTTTGTTTATTCTGTTTTTTTGTTGGCTATGTGACACACTTGAAACCATTGAATACAGTTTTATTGCCTGCAAAGATGCAATATTGTTTTGGGACGTTCTACAAAGAACACTAAAGAAAGGCTTTGTATTGAATGCTCACAGTATGCGGTACCTAATGGCCACCCAACATGACCATAAACCATTTGACATGATTTTGCTCCTTGGACTGCACAGCCTGTGGAAAACGCGGGTGTTAGACCAGAATGCTAAGCCTCTAGTTTCTCCTAGTACTCATTTCGACCAGATGGTGCACCAGCTGAGTGACACATATCAAAATAGTGACAATCAACCGGACTGGGTGCCATTATTTATGTGATGTTTTACTATCCCGCCGTTTTACTGCGGTTGGTTTAAAATTTGCTTTATTTATATGCTGTTGTATATTAATGCTGGCGTTTTGTATTGATGTGCTTTAGCGACTGTTTATTGTTGTGTTAAGACGAAATTTTGTTCTGTAGTGTTATATATTTCAATTGAATTTGTTCGGCTAAAGTCTTATTATTTTGGAAATAATATATATAGCTCTCTTATCTATGTAAACGCGTGTAGTAAATACTATGCTGAAAAAAACCATAACCCTCCGTGGAGCTCATGATCTTGCGTCCGCACCAAACGGACGCAGGATCATGAGCTCCACGGCGGGTTATGATTTTCTTTTCAGCATGGTATTCATTACGAGCCTTGACATAGAGAAGAGCTAGAGGATCATGAGCTCCCAAGAGCGCCGATAGCGGCCATGTCTGGCCGCGGTAACAGGTTCACCAGTGGAGAAGACAAGGAATATGAGATAGTTCTGCCTACCCTGCCTAACGGATATGTTGTTTTAAACACTGTTTTTTGCTCGGCGACGCGCGTGTAAGACCCTACAGGGTCAAAGACTTTAGGGACGCCCTGGCCAATGCTGCTGTGCTCCCCGACGTCGTGTCGTTGGGGGCGTACCAGATTAATCATGTGTGGGCTGTGATCTTCAGCAGCGCGGAAGCGGCCAAGAAACGGGCTGCCCTTAAGGATATAGAGGTCAAGGGACGCCGCTGCATCGTCATTGACCCAGAAGAACAGCAAGTTAAACTGCGTCTGCATTGAATTCGGCACGTCGTTCTCGACGAGGACATCCGCACCGCTTTCACGGCATTTGGCGCCGTGACCGAGGTGACCCGGGAACGTTGGCGCGTTGCTGGCATGAAGGAGAAAGAATCCACTACGAGGACTGTGCTGCTAAAACTGAAGCCAGGTATGAAAGCGGATGACCTACCCCACCAGGTTCGAATGGCTGGCGAGGTAGCTCTCGTGGTGGTGCCCGGGCGGCCTATGCAGTGCTTGCGTTGCGGTGGAACAGGCCACGCTCGCCGTGACTCTAAGGTGTCCAGATGCTCCAAGTGCCGGGCGCTATAGACACGCGGAGGCGTACTGCGTCCGTACCTACGCGTCGGCTATCGGGCGTGTAGCGGCGAGCGACTCTGCGGAGCTCATGGACGTCGTCGAGGCGGAACAAGCAGCAAGTGGAGCTGAAGACGCGGGTAAACCGCCAGAGGCGGCGTTTGAGGCAGAGAATTCGAGCAGCAACATCGCCGCCGCTGTCGCACCAGGGAGAGGGACATCATTTAGTGGCCCATCATTGACGGATAAGGCCACAACAGAAAATTGGGCGAGCTTAGCGAAGCCTTTGGATGTCAACGGAAAGGTTCCCAGTGACCACCGCGAGAAGAGAGACGCCCGCGCACTGTCATCACCGCTGCGAAGCATCCGCGTGCCGAGACTAAGACCGACGACGACACGGTGGCAGAGCACAGTGCCGAGGAACCACCGGCGAAGGCGCACCAAGCACGGCGTTCCAGTCTCCGCTCGCGCACCAATACTCAGACAGACAAGCGTTCTAGCCACAAGCCGCCTCATAACCAGAGGCAAGCGCCAGATGATACCGGCGGCGAAGGCAACGTCTAGCGACATGCTAGAAGCGGGATGTAAGCATCGTGTTTTTAGCCTCTTCTTCGTATTCAAAAATGGCTTCTGCATCTCCGTTTAAAGTGGTTACCCTAAATTGTAGAGGTTTGGCAGGTAAAAGGAAACAGAGCCAGCTTTACAGGCTTTACAGTACGATATAGATATATTAGCTGTGCGAGAAACGAAAGTAGACGATGAAGAAGAGACCGAGAGTATGGTGCGACATTTGACGTCTAGGTTTTTCGCTGTCGTTAGTCACGCTCTTGGCCCATCGGCTGGTTGTGTTCTTTTTGTAAAGAACCTGCCCGGGCTAGAGGTGCAGGCGCATCATTTGTGCATGACGGGACAATGTGTTTACCTCGATTTTTCGTTGAAAGGCATTGAGTGGCGAACTGTGTGCGTGTATGCGTCCAATGGGGTTTATAACCGTGCCGTGTTTTTTGAAAATATCGAAGAGCGCCTTCGAACGGAGAGACGACTTATAGTTATGGGGGATTACAACTGGTGTTCTAAACGCGCGTGACAAGACAAGCAGCCGCGCTTTCCGAGACAGGAGCACTGAAGTGCTGTCAAGAATAATTGACATCTATAACTTGGAAGACGTTGCACACTGTTTGGCCCAGTAAAGTAGACGCGATTACAGGGCTCAAGCCATGCACAGTTAGATCACATCTCTGCCTCCGTCGATATCGTACCACAACGCAACAGGCATGAACTAGTGCCGGTGTCGTTTTCAGATCATTGTTTGGTTCAATGCTGAGTAGGCATTTTTAATCGTGGGAATGGTTTTTTGTGCGAAATGTGGAAGTTAAACAACAAGCTACTTGAAAATGAATTGTACAGTCGAGCAGTAAGAGAAGAAATAGCAAAAATAGAGCCACGAAAAAGCATGGAGGTTTGGCAGCAGTGGGAGCTCTGTAAAGAAGCTTTTAAAGTAAAAGCAATTGAAAGATCTGCTATAATACGTCACGAAGGGAAACAAAGCGAAGTGCCGTTAAGGGTACTGCTTCATAAAATCGTAAAACAGGAATGCCGAGCACCGGGTGAATTGATGGAGGACACAAGGAAAACCAAACAAATGCTAGAACTAATTGAAGAACAACGTTACCGGGATCGCTGGTTAGGGCAAGGGCCGAAGACACAGCTGCAGGCGAAGCGCCAACAAAAAGAGCGCTCGGTTTAGAAAAAACCCATGCTGAAAGCAATCACATCGAAGAAAGAGAATGGGGAGAGGTATTATCAACAAGCATCAATCATATCAAAACAGCGTTTTTCGAACATTACCAGGCGCTCTTCGCATCGCACCAGGTAGATGTTATTACATTTAACGATGAGTTTCTAGCTGAGCTACCGCATCTCGACGACGAAACAAAAGACAGATTAGAACTGGATATTACAGAATCGAAGGTGGAGCACGCAATTGATAAGTTAAACCTCAGTAAATCCCCTGAACTGGACGGGTTCAGTGAGACTTTTTATCAAGTCTTAAACACGAAATAGCCCCTCTCTTAACTGTAATCTTTAACCAAGCCTTCAAAGAAAACGCTCCTCCTCCGTCATATTGTCGTCTCACACTGCGCTCATTCTGAAAACAAATGAAATGAGTAAGTTAAGACTGGTTACTGCATACCGGCGAATAGTGCTCACAGACGTGGAGTATAAAATTTTTATGAATGTTCTAGGGCGAAGGCTGCCGACCGTAATTAGAGACAGTTGGACCTCAGCAGGAGTGCGGGATTAAAGGGCGCTCCATTTTCCGCAATGTGCATAAAGCGCGCAGTGTATTAAAATACTGTGATGACAGTAATGGTCGGGTGGCCTTTCTCCAGGTTGACTTAGCAAAGGCATTCGACTGTGTCGCTCACGAACTGCTGTTTGCCATTTTAGACTATGTGAAGGTCGCCTCTGCTGTCCATGAGGGTGTGGATTTGGCGTACCGGAGCTGCTTGACGAGATTGATTGTTCACAAATCTTTAGAGGACCACATCAGTCTACAGCGTTTCGTACGCCAGGGCTGTCCCCTCAGCCCTCTTTGATTTTGCATCTATATAGAGACCCCTTGTTTGAAAATACTCAAGAATAACAGCATTCGGGTATTCAATGCACAAGCAGCTGAAGTAAAGCTGCTAGCGTATGCAGACGACACCGCTGTTTTTACAGATGATGAGGGAGGCCTATGTCTAGCTGTGAAGTGTTTGCGCGTCACCGGTAGGTGGAGTTAACTGGTCGAAATGCCTCTGACTTTGGCATGGAAATCTTCTCCCGAACAGTTTGCCAGAGCACCTTGGACGACGACAAAAGATAGGTACTTGTAAGTTCCGCTTATGGCTTACCGTGACAGTGAACAGTATTGAAGAGGGCAGGCAAAAGAGATAAGTGACAAAGGTGAAAAGTGGAGAGGGACCAACCTATCTATTCGTGCAAGAGCCACAGTTTGCAAATTGTTATTTATCAGCAAGCTCTGATATTATATGCATTGTGTTGCCCTGTTCGCGGTTAAATATTCAGAAGCTGCACAGGAATTTGCTGCATTTGTCTGGGCGTCTGAATGGGAACTCTGCAGCCGCACTAACTTGTTCAGACGAGTAAAATATGGTGGGCTAGGATTGGGCCACCTGTTTTTGCGACAGCTGGTCAGTCGTTTTTGTTTTTTTAAAGACACGACCAACCCTTTCTTACGCACTGTATGCCAAGTCAGACTGAAGTGGCTACTACAAGAGTACGCTGTTTCAACTGAAGGTTTTACCGCAGGGATTAAGGGCTTTTATAGAGCAGTTGTAGCAAGTGTTTGATTCCTTTCAGCTCGGTTTTCAAATGATTATTTGTCTACAGTAACACAGAAGAAATGGTATCGTGCATTGTGTGCCTTTATGTTCCCTGTGCCTTTCTACAGGGCCTTGTGCAATGGAGGCCCAGGTGCAGATGTTTTAAAAAGGGTAAAAAGAATGCAGGTGACGCCGGGAGCGAAGCATTCTTTTTTAAATTCCGCACCAGAACCTTACCGGTAAAGACATGTTGGAGAAAAAGGGATTATGCTGACAGTCGCTGGAGAAAGATTTGATGTTGGGAAAGGTTGAGGGTCGCCGGAGAAGGGGTAGGCAGCGAACGCGATGGTTAGATGGCATTCTCGAGGCATTGCAGATGAAGCTATGTGATGTTAAGAAGATAGTGAGAGACCGGAAAGCGTGGCGTGACATGGTCCATAGGGTCACGAAGAGTCGGACACGACTGAACGCCTGAACTGAACTGGGGATCACACTGTTCAATATGCAAGAAGGCAGGATCCATAAACCATGTTTTTTTACACTGTTGGGAAGGAGAATATTTTCGGTATGTATTGCAAAGAACGCTAATGAAAGATTTTCCACTAGACTCGCATGACATTTGGTACTTATGCGTAGAAAGTGAGGATGGGGTACCATTTGATTTAATTATACTCATGGACCTCCACTTTATGTGGCGCTCAACAATTTTGGGTTACAATTCCGACACAGATGCACGGCCTGCTAGAATTTATTTCCGGAAAGCGTGGACAGCATGTTGGCAATCCAGAAAGCTGCAGCAGAACCTCCCGAGTGGCTCTCAAGGCTAGAGCCTATGTTGTGTATGCGTGAACATTAGTGTGTCATATGTAAATAGCGTATATAAATAGCATTTGAGTGATTATTGTTGGTTTTGTTCTTGTGGAAAGCAATGTGTCAAGACAAGGCAATCAAGAATCATGCTATCCAGTGCAATTCCAGAGTTTATAGTCTCTTCATGCTCTGCTCGGGGATACACTATGTCACGCTTCCTGCGAGAAGTGGTGTGGTCGTTCAAGTTTTTTCGCGTGAGGTACTCTGTAGAGTAATTAGCGACGGTACCACCTAAGCGACTATACAAGGATATTATTTCACAATTGTTCCCAGCTCCATTGTACAGAACCTTATACTGTGAAGGCCCAGGGAAAGATGTGCTCAAACGAGTTAAAAACATGACTGTTGCACCGGGCGTAAAAAAATTCTTTTTTAAATTGCACACAGGAACCCTCCCAGTCAAAACATGGAAGGAAGAAAAGGGCCTTTTTGTACCTTGGGGCTCAAACTGTCTACTATGTAGGAAGCCTGAAACAGTTGAGCACGTGTTCCTGGATTGTTGGGATGCGGTGTTTTACTGGGAAGTGTTAAAAGGACACTTAAAAAAGACCTGCCATTGTCGCCACGTGGAATTCGGTACTTGACAACTGTTAATGATGATTTTCAGTATGACCTCATCACGCTATTGGGCCTTCACAGTATTTGGAGGAGTAGGATGGCTTATAGACACTGTGATGTCGATGCACGATCTGTATGTGATTATTTTGTTGAACAAGTGTATAAACTAAAAGAAATTTTGAAGCAGCAAGACGCTGCGGAGGAGGTCTTGAGTCTGATGGGCGAACTTGTGGTAATGAAAGTCCATTAGACACGGTTGTCAGCCAAGGGCATGGCAACCACGATCTTTTACTGCTGTATTTGTACCAATTCATGCAATAAAAAAAAAGCTGTGAAGTAATGACTAAACTATCTGTCTCAAGATTGTGAAGACCGAAGTTTGAATCAGGACATGCCGCCGCAAGCTTTTTTTGTTTATATAATTTTTATTTATATTTAAGCGTAGTCGTGGTATTTTATATTGTTGCATGTTTTTTTCAGCCTGGCAGTGCGGTTTTTCCAGAAACGAGGGCCATCAACCATACAAGAAATTGCGATATCAGAGCTCCGCGTGGTTTCATTCAGTACTTTCCTGCGCAGTACAGAAATTTCATGTAATGGCCCACATCCTGCATTCCAGATCCTGTACAATAAACATGTGTACGATTTCTTGTATGGAGTTTATATATAATTGTTTTGTAGGGTTGTCAGTAATCCAGAGTTGCACGTGATTGTGGACCATTAATTGTTCCCAGTTCAGTTCCGTTCAGTCGTTTAGTCGTGTCCGACTCTTCGTGACCCTATGGACCATATCACGCCACGCTTTCCGGTCTCTCACTATCTTTCTAACATCACATAACTTAATCTGCAGCGCCTCGAAGATGCCATCTAACCACAGCGTTCGCTGCCTCCCCTTCTCCGGTGACCCTCAACCTTTACCAACATCAAATATTTCTCCAGCGACTCCTCTCTTCTCATCAGATGACCAAAGTAGCTGAGCTTTAACTTTAGAATTTGGCCCTCCAACGAGCAGTCAGGGTTTATGGTCGACAATATTGACTGATTTGATCTTCTGGCAGTCCAAGGAACTCTCAAGAGTCTCCGCCAGCACCACAATTCAAACGCGTCAATTCTTCGGCGGTCAGCCTTCTTCACAGTCCAAGTCTCGTATCCATACATCAGAACTGGAAAGACCATAGCACGAGTTATACGGATCTTCGTTGGCAGTCTAATGTCTATGCCCTTTACTAGGCGGTGAAGGCTAGCCATGGCTCTCTTTCACAGAAGCAGGCGTTTCCTAATTTCATGGCTGCAGTCACCTTCCGGGGCAATCTTGGAGTCCAAGAAGAGAAAATCTGTCACAGCTTGCACTTCTTGTCCCTTGATGCTCCAGGACTTGATAGGGCAAGACTCCATGATCTTTGTCTTTTTAATGTTCAGTTTAAACGCAAACTTCTCACTCTCTTCTTGTATGCGCATCATAAGTCTCTTGAGTTCCACTTCACTTTCTGCCATTAAAGTGGCATCATCCGCATATCTGAGGTTGTTGATACATTTTCCAGCTATCTTCACTCCAGCTGAAAACTCGTCCAGACCGGCCTTCCTCATGAAACACTCAGCATATAGGTTAAATAGGCAAGGCGACAGTATGCAGCCTTGTCTCACTCCTTTCTCAATCGGAAACCATTCATTAAGACCATGCCCAGGTCTGACTGTGGCCTCTTGCCCTTCATACAGGTTCCTGAGGAAACAGATGAGGTGAATTGGAACTCTCATCTCTTGGAGAGCTTGCCACAATCTGCTGTAATCTACGCAGTCAAACGCTTTCGCGTAATCAATAAAGCGGACCTAGATGGGTTTCTGAAACTCTGTTGCTTTTTCCAGGATCCAGCGAAGTTTGGCAATTTGGTCTCTAGTTCCTCTGCCCTTGCGAAACCCAGCTTGCACGTCCGAAAGCTCCCGATCCACATACTGCTGCAGCCTACCTTGGAGCATTTCAACATCACCTTGCTAGCATGCGAAATAAGCGCGATCGTGCGATCGTTGGAATAATCTTTGGCACTGCCTTTCTTTGGAATGGGGTTTTAAACTGACCTCCTTCAATCCTGTGGCCACTGCAGGGTTGTCGAAATTCGCTGACATAATGTATACAGAACGATAACAGCGTCATGGCTTAGGTTTTGAAGCAACTCAGCTGGAATTCCATCAATTCCGCTAGCTTTGTTCTTAGCAAGGCTGGCTAAGGCCCATTCAACTTCACTCTTTAGGATGCCCGGCTCGATATGAGTAATCGCAACCGTCTTATATTGGGTTTGCACATCCTGGTCCTTCTTGTAATGTTCTTCTGTGTATTCCTGCCACCTCTTCTTTTTCTCCGAGGCTTCAGTGAGGTCCCTGCCTCCTTTGTCCTTTATCACGCCAGCTTAGCACAGAAGCTTGCTTTGATATTTTTGATTGTCTTATACAGAGCTATTGTGTTTCTCAATTGGCTGTTGTCATCAACTGCTTGGCACTGTATATTCAGGAAGGCATTCTTATCTCTCCTTGTTATTTTCTGAAAATCTGCATTGAGAACCTTGCATTTTCTCTTTCCTTCATGACGTTTGCCATCTTCCTTTCCTCAGCTATTCGCAAAGCCTCTTCAGATAACCAGTTTGCTTTCTTGCATTTCTTTTGCTTTGGAACTACCTTAGTAGCAACTTCTTGTATTATATCACGAACATCGGTCCACATCTCTTCAGCCTCTCTGTCTTCTAGTTCTAATTCTTGAAATTGATTCCTCACTTCCACAGCATATTCTGATTGAAGTTGATCCAGAGCATACCTGAAAGGCCCTCCAGTCTTCTGCGTTTCCCTCAGTCGAAGCTTAAATTTGGCAACAAGAAGCTGACGATTGGTGCCACAATCGGCCCCAGGCCTTGCTTTTACTGCTTGTACAGCGCTAATCCATCTCTGCCGGCAAAGAATATGATCAATCTGATTCCTGTAGAGACCGTCCGGTGAAGTTCATGTGTACAGGCGCCTCTTGTGCTGTAGAAAATCAGTATTCGCTATGGTCAGGTTGTTTTCTTGAAAAAACTCTATTAGCCTCTGCCCAGCGTCATTTGGCTCACCAAGACCGAACTTGCCCATAATTTCAGATATTTCCCCACTCCCCACCTTAGCATTCCAGTTTCCTATGCGAAAAAGAACGTCGTATGGTGGAGTGCGGTCAGCATAAAATCTGTCAACATCAGCTTCTTCAGCAGTAGTGGTTGGTGCATAGACTTGAATAACTGTTATGTTGAAAGGGTGATCTTGGATCCGAAGTGAAATCATTCCGTCGTTTGTGGGGTTGTACCCTAGCACTGGTTTGCCCATTCTTCTGTTTACTATGAGAGCGACCCCATTCCTTCTCCTGGATTCGTGCCCACAATAAAAGACATAATGGTCGCCGGAATTAAATTCTTCCATTCCGGTCCACTTGAGCTTGCTTATATCCAAGATATCAATGTTCAATTTGTTCATTTCTCGCTTGCCGATATCTAGTTTACCTTGCGTTATAGATCTTACATTCCATGTTGCTATGTGATATATCTCCTTGCAACTTCAGACTCTCCGGTCGCTTCCCGACACATCCACAACTGAGAATCCTTTTGGCTTTAGCCCAGCCGCTTCATTCGTCCTGGAGCTACTAGGAATCGCCCTTTGTTCATCCCCAGTAACATGTGGGACGCCTTCCAACCTGGGGGGCTCATCTTCCGGCGCCATATTGTTACGGGGATGTACGTAATGTGACAGCACTGCGATGGGCTGAACTCGATGCTAAGACTTCGGTAGCCGTGGAGAATCCAGTCTCTCAGCGTCGTTCTCTTTTTCAACGCTTCGTCGTGCCCGCGTTCCTCGATCATCGTCTTTGTCAGTGAGCACATCACTTTGGTCCCGCGTTTCCCGGTAACACTACCCCCCTCGGCAAAAGACAACGTCCCGGTGCGTATTAGGCGTGCAGTGTGGAGGGGGAGTAATATGGCTTGAGGCGGGCGACATGTACAATTTCGGAAGTGGGTGTAGCAGTCGGTGACTTTGGGTGGAGCGGTGCAATCTCATAGGTCACGTCGGTCACTGGGTGTAGTACACGGTAAGGACCCGTGTAGTGCGGCAGAATTTTCTGACACAACCCCACACGACGGCACGGAAGCCAGAGCAACACCAGAGATCCGGGAGGATAGTGCACATTGCGGTGGTGGGCGTCGTAGCGGCGTTTTTGAGCTTCTTGAGAGACGGTGAGATTGTGACGAGCAATCTGGCGAGAAGCGTCGGCTCGGGCGATGGTATCACGGGCATAGGTTGTGACGGGGCCAGCGGCGGGAAGCAAAGTGTCGAAGGGCAGTAATGGGTCTCGTCCAAAGAGAAGATAGAATGGAGAGTACCCAGCAGTATCATGACGCGAAGAGTTATATGCAAAGGTGACAAATGGCAGACTAATATCCCAGTCGCGATGGCTGTCGGATACGTACATTGCGAGCATGTCGGTGAGTGTGCGGTTAATACGCTCCGTAAGGCCGTTCGTCTGAGGGTGGTACGCAGTGGTGAACTTGTGCCGAACGGAGCAAGAACGAAGTATTTCCTCAACAACTTGGGAAAGGAAACAGCGGCCACGGTCGGTAAGTAGTTGACGGGGAGCACTATGGCGAAGTATGACGTCGTACAAAAGGAAGTCAGCAATGTCTGTGGCGCAGCTGGTTGGAATGGCGCGAGTGATCACGTACCGCGTGGCATAATCGGTGGCCACAGCGATCCATTTGTTTCTTGACAAGGACTCGGGGAAGGGCCCTAGGAGGTCAAGGCCAACACGAGAAAATGGCTCAGTCGGGATAGCAATCGGCTGCAGGTGTCCAGGTGGCAGCACAGGGGGTTTCTTCCGGCGTTGACAGAGGTCGCAAGCGGCTACATAACGTTTGACAGAGCGGTAGAGTCCAGGCCAGAAGAAACGCCGGCGCACGCGGTCGTATGTGCGTGAGAGGCCAAGATGATCAGCTGTAGGGGCGTCGTGCATTTGTTCTTGAATGGCAGAGCGTAGGTGTTGGGAAACGACGAGCAAGTGCTCAGCGCCATCAGGTCGCATGTTGCGGCGGTATAGCGTATTCCCATGAAGGAAGAACAGGGCGAGGGAAGAGTCACGGCTGTGTGTGCGTAGGTGGTAGGTAAGAGAACTGAGGGTTGGGTCCAAGCGCTGTTCGTCGGCTATGTGAGAAAAATCCGATATAGAGAACACACAGGGGTCCGACTCGTGGTCAGTAGAGGAAGGAGGATAGACGGGATAACGGGACAGACAGTCTGCATCCTGGTGGAGCCGACCTGATTTGCATACAACGGAAAAGGTATACTCCTGCAAGCGCAGTGCCCAGCGGCCGAGGCGGCCAGCAGGATCCTTGAGGGAAGAGAGCCAACATAGGGCGTGGTGATCGGTAATTACAGTGAATGGTCGGCCAAACAAGTAGGGTCTTAATTTTCCAACGGCCCAGACGAGAGCCAGGCACTCCCGTTCCGTAATAGAATAGTTCTGTTCCGCTGATGACAGGAGACGACTGGCGTAGCCAATCACGCAGTGTTGGCCGCGTTGTCGCTGTTCAAGAATGGCACCAATCCCGTGGCCACTGGCGTCAGTGCGAAGTTCCGTCGGGGCAGACGGGTTGAAATGGCACAATACAGGAGGATTGGTGAGAACAGCGATGAGGGTGGAGAATGCGGTAGCCTGCTCTGGTCCCCATGAGAAAGGAACGCCTTTCTTCAGGAGATTGGTGAGAGGACGAACAACAGAAGCAAAGTTTGGGACGAACCGGCGAAAATAAAAGCACAGCCTTATAAAGCTGCGGACATCACGGGGTGAACGGGGAGATGGAAAAGCACTGAAAGCACGAACTTTGTCAGGATTGGGTTGCACGCCGGTGGAATTCACCAAATGGCCAAGCACTTTAAGTTCGCGGCGACCAAAACTGCACTTCTTTGAGTTCAGTTGAAGTCCGGCACGGCGGAAAAGTGCGAAGATGGAAGAAAGGCGACGAAGATGGCTTTCGAAAGAGGGCGAGAGGACAATCACGTCATTCAAGTAACATAGACAAGTCTTCCGTTTGAAGCCGCGGAGTAAGGAGTCCATCATTCGTTCAAACGTAGCAGGGGCGTTGCGAAGTCCAAAAGGCATAACCTTAAATTGGTAAAGACCATCGGGTGTGACAAAAGCTGTCTTCTCGCGGTCTTGTTCGTCAACAGAAATCTGCCAGTAGCCGCTACGAAGGTCGATAGAGGAAAAGTAGCGGTCTCCATGTAAACAGTCCAAGGCATCGTCTATTCGCGGCAGCGGGTAAACATCTTTCCTTGTAACCTTGTTCAGATGTCGATAGTCGACGCAAAAGCGCCAACTGTTGTCTTTTTTTCTAATAAGCACGACAGGAAAAGCCCAGGGGCTGTTCGAAAGTTCGATGATATCGTTGGCCAACATCTTGTCGACCTCCTGCTGGATGACTTGGCGCTCAGAACTGGACACACAATAAGGCCTCCTACGTACAGGTTTTGCATCGCCGGTGTCAATGCGGTGAGTCACAACTGATGTTTGGCCCAGAGAACCGGCAGCAAAGTCAAAAATGTCGTAGAAGGATAACAAAAGGTTGTGCAGGTCCTGAGCGTGTTCGGGGCTGAGGTCAGAGGCAATCATTGCGGAAATAGGGTCGATAATTTTTTTTTTTTTTTTGGTGCGCTACAGGAAAATAGGCAGACAGTGCTTGAACCCATAGCCAGCGGCTAGTAAAGGGTCCAATGGAAAAAGTTCATAGGTTGCAGGCACCCAATCGTCAAAGTTAGAGACATCAGAAGTAGTAACTTTACAATAAACATAACAAAGTTAGTTATCGCTTATACATTCGTAAAACTACCAATGAAGAGAAGAAAATAAAAACTAAAACCTCACAAATCAAACAAAAGCGCGTAGAACTTATACAAGAAATAAAGCAAAGAAAGATGAATGCATAATGTTGGAAGGACGCTTGCATGTGGGCCAGGAGTGAGTGCACAAATGGTGCAGTCTGTGAGAGGAGACAAGGTAGCAAGGGATATTCCTTCGTGGAGAACTTGGGGTGACAGACTGAAGTTCAGGATAGGAAGGTAGGTGTTGTTCTGTGTAAAGCGTACGATGAGATGATGAAGAACGACTTTACGGTCAAGAAAGACCTCGTTGATAGGGTAAGCAACATAGTCACCATCAGGCACAGGCGGGAAAGGTGAAAGAGGTAGGTAAACAGCAGAGTCAGGGGGCAGGCGAGCGAACTCGGTGTTCTGAGCAGACAGGTAGGTCCAAACGAAGAAGGCCGCTGGAGCAGTCGATAAGGGCAGAGTGGGCCGTTAAAAAGGCAAGGCCGAGGATCACATTGTGAGGGCACTGGTTGAGGACGGTGAACAAAACAGGGATGTGATGACCGGCAAGGGTGACACGGGCAGTGCACAGCCCAGTGACGGCAGCAGTACTGCCATCGGCAACACGAACGGTGGGCGAAGCGGCGGGGGTCTGTACTTTCTTGAGGCGCCGGCAAAATGATGAGCTCATGATCGAGACTTGGGCACCAGTGTCAATGAGGGCAGAGACGGGAACACCATCCACGAGCAGAGAGAGGAGGTTACAGGGCGAAGAAATGGGCAGAGGATTTCCAGGACGGAGTACCAATGCAGCGTCACCTCTGGGAGCTGCATCGGCTAGTTTCCCGTGAAGCGGCCGGCAGAGGACAGCGAGGAACTGCGGCTAGGAAGAGGTGAACGGGAACGGCGGGCTGGCGGGGAAGGAGAGCGACTGGACACAGGAGGAGGCGGAGTGGTATCGGTGCGGGGCGGCTCATAAAGAGGCGTGAAACGGCGGTGACCGTAATCGGAGTAGCGGTCAACGTAAGGGAAACGTCGAGGTGGTGATGTCCAGCGGCTGCGACGTCGACCTCATCTGTACCGCAGAATGGACCAGGGTCACAGGGGTGCGTTACGACGACAGTTGGAGTAGCGGAGGTTGATGGAGCCGCGTCGGTTGTCATCGTGACGGTTCCGAGGTGACGGCCACTGCGGAGATCCAGCGTCAGATTGTGTCGAACCCGCGACCTCCACCAAGATGTTACGGGGATGTACTTAATGTGACGGCACTGCGATGGGCTGAACTCAACGCTAAGACTTCGGTAGCCGTGCAGAATCCACTCGCTCAGCGTCGTTCTCTTTGTCAACGCTTCGTCGTGCCCGCGTTCCTCGATCGTCGTCTTTGTCAGTGAGCACATCACTTTGGTCCCGCGTTTCCCGATAACAATATCATCAATGCTATTGTGACTGGCCATAGGGTTTTCTTGGCAGGAAATACTGGAGTGGGTTGCCATTACCTTCTCCAGTGAATCACATTTTGTCAGAACTCTCTGCTGTGACCTGTCTATCTTGGGTGGCCCTACACAGCAGAGCTCACGACTTCATCGAGTTTCGCAAGCCCCTCCGCCACGACAAGGCAGCGATCCATAAAGGGGAATAATTGTTCAACGCAGCCAGTTATTTTAGCACCTGCATTTAAGCATAGAGAATGGTGATCGGTCGCTACTACGAAAGGCCGTCTGTACAAGTCGCGGCAAAACCGCTGAAACAACCGCGATACACTGCTGCTAGGTGGTAGTGTAATTGCGTTGTGTCTTCCTTAGAGTTCTACTGGCGTAGGAAATCACATGTTAGCGGTCGTGAAAGCGCTGAACGACGACAGCACCGATGCCTATATCACGTGCGTCAGTGCGCACCTCCGTTGGAGCAGAATGGTTGAAGTACCGTAAGATAGGATGCAATGTTAAGGGGAACTTCGGCTGTCTGAACGACGAGTCGCATCAGATGTCCACTGGAATGGAGCATCTTTATGTAGTATGCATGTAATCGGGTCGGTAACAACTGCAAATTGAAAGACGAAGTGTCGGAATGATGAGCAAAGCACCAAAAAACTGTAGGGCTCCTTCACATTCCGAGGTGGCTGAAATGCGGTAATGGCTAGGGTGTTCTGGGGATCAGGGCGGACGCCGTCACCATCGAGGAGGTGACTGAGCCCCAACGCCTGTGCGACAGGCGTTGGTGCAACGCCAGGCACGGCATACATTGCCTTGCCGTCACGACCTTACCGTCTGGACCTGGCCTTCTTTCACAGTACATTCTTTGCTGTCCCTAACTTTCCATTGCTCAGTGTTTCTTTCGTTAGGCATATTTTAACTGCTAAATAAACCTTAATATGGGAATTTTAGCACTTTGATAGACACGTTTGCATGGAACGTAATGCGCATTACTGCTGCTGTGTCATAACCCTTTTCTAATTTGACGCGCAAGATATCAAAAGAAAGAAACGTTTCTTCTGCTGAGGTTTTGCAAAAGAACTTCGCTACAAAAAAAAACAGAAATAACTGTGCCCAAAAAAAGCATTTTATAATCAATAAAAACAATTTTCACTTGCATAACTTCGACATATTTCATATCACTCACAACAAAATTTGGCCAAAATAGCACTTACTGGGGCCTAAACCTCTTTACCATTAATTGTTCTCCGTGCTTAAAAAATAAAAATGCAGTTACACCAATTGCAAATCTCTTTTATTCATAAGGAAACGTCACATAATAATTTCGGCCAGCCACGCTTTCTTCGTTCATACGCGAAATTACCCAACCATTCTTCGTCGTTGCTACTGCCGGCGCCGTCGTTTACATGCGAGGCTACACCAAGGTTCAGATAAAACGACCACAGGAAGCTGCTTGATCAAATCTATGTCAGGCAGACGGAAAGCGTTTTAATCAGCATATATTAGAGTACCTAAACCAGGAGTCAATTTTGAAATCTATCCGCGTTATGACACCATACAGTTCTAAAATCTGAAAAAGAGGGAAACCTTGACCCTTCCCATAGCAAGCATTGCATAATGTTCAGACGGGCTGGAAAGCTCGTGTAATATTGTTTCAAACCATTTCGATTTAAAAAGAAAACGAAGTTTTTTTTCCACTTCTCAGGAATCCACCGAATCTATGTGACTTGTAGTACTTGTCTTATAATATTTTGTTTACATTTTGTGTCGCGAATTGTAGCGTTACTGATGTACTTTTCTTATTTACGATGTCATGGTTCTTATCTAATTTCTTAAAATGCCAAATATAATCTATGAAATTTTATTTTTCAGTGGTTCTGTTTTGTTTTGTCTTGGTGAAACAGACCTTGACCTTGTCGATCCTTCTGCCATCGATGTGTGACCCAGAGTGAGGCCTCGTCATGAAGAATGCCATCAGCTTCTTCCTTTTGCCTCTTCCAGTGGGCATGTTCTGTGTACTTGATTCATGTCCGAATAAACTTATTATTATTATGTAGTACCAAACTGAAACTTTGGCGCGTTCTTCGGCTAACTCCATATCATACGAATCCCGGAGTCATTTTCTGTACGTGCTTTTGTTCATGTTTACGTATTTTTCTGCACCCGTTCCAATTCAGTTACGCACCCTTTCGGCGCCACTTGCCGGTAGATGGCGCGAGTAGTACATGCCCCAGAAAGCTTGGTATCCACTACTGAATGTGTTTTTGCTGGTTTATTTAATTCGAGAACAATCGCCGCTTTAATTTTTAAATCTCGGTTCGGGGTTAAAGCAAAAATGCTTGCAACGGAGAAATTATATTTCTTTCAAGCTTATACGCGTGTCAAAAGCGTATACGCATGTATGCCTATTTTCAATAAAATTCTCTTTGTGTGTAACGTTAGGCATTGTTAGCCTTTTTTTTTAGCTTAAACTGCGGTTCACGAAAGGAGTTTCATTTTTTGGCGGGTGTGTTATCAGGGTTCTGAAGTTAATTTTAGTGCAATGCCTCGAGACTCACCTATAGAAAACATTGCACCTGAACAGCTCGGTGTGTGTGTTTCATGGCGGCTTTGTATTCATGCTTCAAACCATTACTCTGGATATATGGCATTTGGTCTTGTGTGCGGCTTCTAGTACCTGAAAAAAAAAAAATTAAGACCCTGAAGTTTCTCAAGAATCTGCTTGCGGCTGGTGCTGTCAACATTTTCTCCCCAAAGATACAGCGTCATGGGTGAATTAAAATATAGCGAAAGCATGTATTCGACTGCATTGACTACAGCAGTCTCTTCAGATTTCGCCCTACAGCGCTGCTAGACCTGTTACTCCCGTGCTTACATAAACGCTCACATGTTGTAATCACTAAAAGCGCACAAGCTTCTTTAAAAGACGCACGTGTGTATCCGGCGTTGGGGGTGTAGAGGTAATGCCGCCGTGCCACAGCCTGTCATTGTACCGCGCCGCTCACTTTTCGGACACCCGAGACGCCGAGCTCGCATCTCTCGCTACCCGCTGCTGCAGATGCATCTGGAAGTGCTACGACCACGACCGCTTTTCTAATCAGTGTGGCTGGCAATGATTTCGCTTTAGCGGACATGTAATCAGGAGAGGGGGGGGTGACTGACTCGTTGACAATAGTTCGGAAGCTTAAAGAGGATTGAAACTTCAGAAGAGAAATTCATAACATTTTAACTTAGGTATATACAACTGCTATACCGAAGAAGGTCTGCTCTCAAGCGCAATGGTTGCGCAAGCACAATGCTATGGAAATTCAGAGGCCTCGATGCACGTGAACAGCTGTTCGTCGAAAACGTGTATTTGCAAATGATTTTAGACGTGCTGCAGGGAGAGTTAGCTAATATATATTCTATGACGGTAAAGGGTCTGATCTCCCTAAAATCCTGTGTCGGTGCTTTATAATCCAACAAAATCCGAAGATGAAAAATCGGTTTTGATATTGTTTTTAACTTTGAACAGCTGTGGCCACAAGATTACTTGTTACATGTACCAAAAATAATGCATAACTGTATCACCGCAATATATCTTGCACAATCTGAATGCCGCCTTTAAAAGGTAAGTGGTTGCCTTAGCAGTGTGAAAAGGTTAGGTCTAACGTTTTTTTTTGCAAACATACGAGCAACTGAAACCCTGCACAAGTTTCAGAGAGCAGTCTTGCGACATTTAGACGCGTTTTTGTTTTACTTGACAACTTGTTAATATGTTCACATTACGAATCAACGGAAACAATTTATCAGCTCTTTCGTTCACTTCAAAATGCAGTTTTCATCTAAGTCGGAATGTCTTGCCAATTTGAAGTTAAATTAAGAATTGTTTGCTTTATAGATGATATCTCCGTCAGCGGGATCTCCACTTTTGCAATTCTTCTTCGAATGTAGGGAAAATATCTTTCTGCAAAAGCTGAAGTTGCTGAACATACGATATCATCGAAGAAACATGTAAGTAACAATGTGGTGCCTGTTTCTATTCTTTCGAGTCTGTGTTTCGCGCTGTTTTATTTTAAACCATGTATCACCAACTTGCCCGATTAGCTATTATGTAAGTAACAACGCCATGATTTCTCACACGAATATCTTTTGTCACGCCAACATGGAAGCGCGAACCACCCTGTCACACAGGCTTATAAAGAATGGACGCTTCACCCTATTGCACAAAGAGATAGAGCGCACTCCAAAGAACTGATATAACTACTCTCGCAGTAAATCCTGACGAGCAGACGTTCGATATCAGTCGTTGTGGATAATTAGCCCAGTGACGCAGGGCAGGCACGAAAGCTCTTCTGGTGAAGTCAATCGTCTAGCCGCAGCGATTGAGTTCCTTGGACCTGAACTTAGCACGTCTATATAACAAAAGCAGCACTGAAAGCCAATGAAACAAAATTGCTGATATGCGTAAGCTCCTGCCTTGAAGATATAATTTTACAGCTTTTAGGAGTCCCTAATGCGGCAGCACTTGGCGATTTTTCTTCGAGTATAAATACGAGTTTGTGCCCACATAATTGATAATTTTCTAATATAATCTCTGTTATCTGACGCATGGGGATTAGCACACATTCAGAAGAGATCATACTATACACTTGACGCCACTATATATATATATAT